>VZRF01013944.1:740385-830139 GCA_013396875.1 Vireo altiloquus
AAAAAAAAAGTTTTCTTGATAAATGCTTACGTTATTTAGCTCACAAGCTGTTTCATACTATTATTCAACACATAATTGCTAATTCTTATTACTATAATGATAGTTCACCCTGGATTGTCTCAAAGTCATTTCTTTATTTTAGTTATTGTGTTTCATAGTGCTGTAAATTTCTAAGCATGAAGTGGATTGAAAAAAAAATACTAGCTGGGACTAATAAAATTATAAGAGAAAACTGTAAGAGAGAATAGTAATGTCTGAATGACTTTAAATCCTTTCAATCACTGACACTAACTATCACTGTAATTTTTGTAACTCCTAGGAAACATGTAAATTCTGTATTATATATAAAAACTGCTATTTTTAATTGTGGTTAATATTCCTATGTCGTGTCTTCATGCAAAAGGTGATAGTTAAGAACATTTTGGATATAAATGAGGATTTTGATGTTTCCAAGGGAACAGGTTTAGTGTCATCATTCTTAAAAACTATGACCAAGAGTAGGAGTGCAGAAAATAGTCAGGGAGTGGGGATGTTTCATACAATGCTTGATTCCATGTTGCTGCTGCCAGCAGAACCCAGGATAAATTTTTGAGGGATGTACTCAAAGAATACAAATAGAAATAGAAGCCCTTAAACACATGTAAACGTACAGAGAAAACACTAAGTACTTTAAATTTGGTGCCCACGTCTAAAAGAGGTGTGAAAGCTCCTGTTTTAGACAGTGACCCCTTGGTCACGGTACCTAAGCATCTAAGGCTTGATTTAGCTGCTCACACAAAGGTTCATCATACTGTGTATGATAAAAATCTGCTTAGGTCAATAAGCCAGATAGCTCTGCCAGCTTTGATGGTAACTTTGATTAATTCCGCTAAACTAAAAAAGTTTAAAATCATACTTTTCTTAGTTTATTCATTGCTTAATACTCTTTTGCTTAGCAGTAATCAATTTCCACACTGACATAAAGCCCTTGGCTTTTACTCCCTAATTTATTCTCTTAGGAGCCACAAAAGTGCCCTGCAAAGCTAAAAGTTCATTTCATCTTTCTTTAATTGCATATTAATTTCATGTAACTTTTACAAGAACATCATTGAAAAGCAAGATAATTTGACCTATTCTTTTATAATTAAAGAACTACAAATGCAGGGAAAAAAAGTTGCTGAAATTCTCCTTATATTAATAAATTAGACTTTTAATTGATTATACATTTAACTTGTCATTTAAAACTATGATAATTATAGGTTAGCTTTTCAATTTAGTTGGTAATCTGCTAATTCTTATTTAATTAATGTATTAATTAAAATATATAGGCTTTATCTTTATTTCTGTGTGACAGCTATCAACTTAAGTTGATAATTTATGCAGTGCAATATCAAGAGAGCACTCACAAATATATCATTCTGTGTATATAGAGCCATCAGAAAGGGAGGCTAGCAGGCATAACTGCTAAGATTAAAATAGTCATGCAGTTTTCAGTAATTTATTAATCTGCAAAAATTTAACCTGAAAACTTAGTTTTGCTTGTTACATTTTGTCTGTGTCTCCAGAGCTTTTCTTTGCCTTCTCACCTCCCAGCACTGCACAAAAATGACAACCTCAGTTTGAATTCAGCTATTTTATAATATGAAAGTAGGTGGAAAATTTGTAAAACATAGCCTTGACACCTCAGTTTAAAATCATAGCTGTACTGATTTTGAAAGGAAATACCCAATAAAATGTTCTGCTTAAAATTAATTTACCTGTTAGTAACTTTTGACATTTTTATGTGCACTGGACCTGGCTGGGATGGAGTTCCTTTTCTTCATAGGCGCTCATATGATGCTGTGTTTAAGATTTCTAACCAAAACGTGGTAATGATAAGACATTAATAATCTATCTTTTGCTATATAATGTTTGCAAGGCCATCTCTGCTTTTCATTCTGCTCCCTCCTCCCCACCTCCCACCAGCAAAGAGATTGGTCAGTGCTCAATAGGCTGGGAGTTGAGACACCTGTGCAGATCACCTGAACTCATCAAACATACCATGCAACATCATGCTCAGCAATAAAAAGGGAGAGAGGAAGTTTTAGGTGGTTGGCTCCCTTTTCCTTTGGGCCTGGCTGAATGTTTTTTCTACCCTTTCACCTTGGACCATGGTGAGTTAGTTCTGTTGTATAACTTTGTTTTCATCTTCTCTCTTCTTCTGCTTATTAAATAATTCCTTCTGTGTTATTTTTTTGCTTTATTTATTTTTTAAAATCTTGATACAAAGTGGTTTATTTTTCTTTTATTTTTTCTTTTCCTCTTCTTCTGTTCCAGTGAAGCTTAGATGGCAGAAGTAAGAGAGTAGGTGTGTGGTGCTTAGCTGCCCACCAGGGTTAACCCACAACAGTAGCACAACTTTTATTTTTTTTTCCAAGAAAAAATAACTCATGGCTGTATGTTTGCATCTACTTGGATCTCCATGATTAAAAGGAGGGAAGAAATGCAGTAGGTTTTCTTACTTGTAAAATCTTCCTTTATAATTTTTACAATGAATGTGAAAAAAGATCTGTCCCACTCACCTTGTGATCAGTTTTCTAAAGAAGATTTAAGACATTTCCTTAATTAAATTATGGTAAAAGATTATAGACTACAGAATTGTGTAGATTTGCTCTAGTTAGGATAAGCACTTCTGAAGCCAAAAATGTGAGGTATGTGTGAGGGAAAAATCATGCTGGCCTTGTGGTGAACTTCTAAGTAGAATCAAGAGGAACAGTAACTATGAAATACTGGAAGTAGGTTTCTTTACCAAGCTGGCAAATGAAATCACACATCTAACAAACACTTCAAAGTCTTGACAGTTCCAAGACTCCATCAGCTTCTGTCTTCTTGTTCCTGGTTATTGGTTGGTCCCATATTTAATGAAATATTCCTCTTCTTCTGAGCCACTTTATGCTTTTTTCCTACCCAAACTGTTTATTTCAGTTTTCATCAGAGTTCTACCATTTTTCCATCACTGCAACAAAAATATTTGTTGAAATTCATTGAAACACCTTTTTGAGATTTGAGCCTTCCATATGTTTAGCTTCCATGTTTAGCCCTTTGCACTATTAAGTCCACGTGAAAACTGATGGACACTCTTGCCTGGTGTCCTTGTGTGCTGTAATCTTTTTGGTGTATATCTGTCCAAGTTGCTGGGAAATGTGAATAACCACAGTACTCAGTAGTACTGCTTCACTCTAGTGCTGGTGGGAGCTGCACACGTGCTGGAGTAAGTGTCAGGCAACACAGCACAGGTGAGAGATGATAGAAGCCATTTTGAGCCTCTTATGTTGAAAGAAATAAGCATGCTGTAGAATTTTAACTGTATACAATAGTGGTTTTTTTCTGGAAGATGCACCTGAAACAACAAAACAGAAAAAACAACAACAAAACAAACCATAAACAAACAGAAAACCAAACAAAAAAAAAAAAACTGAACACCCACATTCTAAATTAATCACTAACAAGAATCACCAGTCCTAGTTCACTTTTTCAGTACGTATTCATTTAAGGTAAGCCCCCCCATGGAATGGAAACAAGAACACTTACTAATGTTACTTTTTAATAGCATATTTAATTTCACAGACCTCTTAGTCTTAAGTCACAAATTTATCATATCCAGGATACAATATTTGTTTCCAGCCTTTAGGTTACATTTGCTTTTGTTAACACTTATTTTTATTACATTTCTACAGCGTATTTAGGAAAAGAGATAGAAAGCATTTGTTGCAATGACACCAAGTTTAAATTTTACACATGTAACAAATTATCTGGGCCATATAAAGACACAAATATGGTTTAAGTACACACACCCACTCCCCTTCCCTTACCCAGATGGAATGGGAAGGAGAATTGAAGTAAAATTTGTATGTTGAGGTAAGAATAGTTTAATAATTGAAAATAAAGTAAAATATAACAATAATGATAACAAAGAGTAAACAATCAAGTGATGAACAGTGAAATTGCACACTGCCTGCTGACCAATGCCAGATGCCCCCATCCCAAACCCAGAATTTTGGGTTGCCCTTTTGGGTAACTTTCCCCAGTTCATACACTGGGCATGATGTTCTGTGATGTGGAATATCCCTGTGGTCTGTTTGAGTGACCTGCCCCGACTGTGCTTTCTCACAGTTTCTTTTGCATTCCTCCTCACTGGCAGAGCATGAGACAAGAAAAAAGTCCCTGACTTAGCAAAAACCAAATCATCTGTGTGTTATCAACACCCTTCTCATTCCGAATCCAAAACACAACACTGTAATGGAGAAGAAATTAGATAAAACCAGGACACAAACATTGAAACCTGATGAAAGATTAAAGAGCAGGACGCTTGTTTGCAAGTCCACATAAAGAGCATAAGAAAATGAATTTTCTTTCAGTTAACAGTATTTAGTGTAGTGACTGCTAGAGCATAAGTTTTGGGGACAGTTATTTTCTGGGTCTTCCTGTATGACCTTGTTCCTGAGAAGTGATCATAGTGTACTATTTCAAAGGATTAAAAATTAGTTCTTGCTGTATTCTGGTCACTGCACAGTGAGAGAAGTGGTGAAGAAAATATTGCTTTGAAGGCAATGTAACCCCACATGTTTAGTAGAAAGAAAGCAAACCTCATCTATCATCTTTGTGAAAAGTCCCCAAATAAGGTCTTTGATGATCCTGGGTAGACCTGTGGCACTGCAGTATTGTGCTGTTAGTTATTAGCTGCTGGTTCCAGGCTTTTACAGGCTCTGGAGTCTGTAAATAAGCTTTGCTCTCATACTAACACAACACAGTTACAGTCCAGGCAGTTGTGTTACCTTTGTGGTCGTGTGATAATTGCTTGGCATGTGAACACTTTCATTTGATCCCGCTTCCATGCCATTTCCTATCACTATAACCAAGAAAGTGCATTTGAAATTACACTTTCTGGAAAAGAAGACACAACACTTAAATGTTTGTTAGATCTGTTTAATAGCCTATTCAACATGATAGATTTAGTTTTTACTAGAAGCATAAATTCATAGCATTACACAATCTGTTTTTTGTTTATTTAATCCTATCATTTTAATCTGTACACTCATGAGAGATGATGTTCATGAAATTTAATGAATTCCTGATCTTGTTAATGTCAGAGGAATTGTGTGGTTGTCTTTTTCTGAATAAGAAATTCACATACGTTAATCAGGACTTCTGTGGATTCAGATTCTCCTTTTGTTTCATTCAAAAAATTGTTGCTGAAGTAATGGTTCCTCTGCAATTTTTTATCCACAAATAAATTGTTTCCTTCTTAATATTTATTCAGTAAGAGTTTATACTTCTATAGTTATTCTTTGCCACGCCGCAGAAGCATATAAAAAAAAAAGACCTTTTTCCAAAGATAGCAATTTCATTAGAAATAGATGCGTAGGAAATCAAAAAGTAGAAACTTTCACAGAATCTAGTGAGTTTAACCTGAGACCCTGGGTGGAGCTTGGATTGATGAAATGAGAAGTATATACAGACAATAAATAAAGGGTTATAGGCTTGTAGTTTTGTAACTTAAAGATAAAAAGTGTTTTAAATAGGTAAGTAATCATATTGAGTAAGAGAGTAAAAAGTTTAAAAAGTAGAAATAAAAGTGTGCTTTTGTAGAATAAGTTAGGAGTTAATAAGAAGTATGTGAAAACATGCAGGTTAAGACATTGATTAAGAATTACTACATTGCAATAAAATAAGGCTAAGGTGATTGTTCAGTAAGTAAAAACAGTATATGTGCCAGTTTCCTATTAGACCAGAAAGTTATATCTGTCATTGTAAAGAGACATCTGGTGATTTTCTGTAATGAACACTTTATTGTTCACTGAGACTGATGCTTATCTGAATAATAAATCGGACTCAAATGACAGACCATGTCCCTCGGGATTTAATTTGGCACCCCTGATAACCCCTAAAAACATGCTCAGAAAAAGTTACTTTAAAACAATGAAATTTGTGGTCAACATCTCGATGAAGGTCAATTCTTGTGCATAAGAAGCTGGTGTAAAATTGGAGTCTAGGCAACATTTCAATGAGATGCTAAAAATATAAGTTAATTCTCAAGATGTTAAAAACCCCTGGACTTTGAAATTAATAGGGTCTCTCCTATCTCTGGTATTATTTTAGACCTGCTTTACAAACAAACTGTGAAACCTAGGGGCAAGTGAGCTGTATCTATGATGTCATTGGTGCCATAATAATGCTAAAAAACATCAGATTGGGCAGCTCCTCAGCCCCTTGCAGAACCGTGTCACATCATTGCAAGCAATGATTTATCTAGCCTTTGCAATAGCATCTACAGTGATAGTACCTTGACCAAATGCCCTTAAGGAGCTTATTTCTGCAACAAATTGATCTTTAAGTTAATACCCTTTTCTTATATACTGCCACCACTTTTCTGTTCTTTGCTTTTGGCCAATGCCCCATAGTTACAATTTTCTAGACTAAATAAATCCCCTCTTTCTTTTTTATAGTATTATCCTGGAGGTACTTGAAGAGACTGGTCATGTCCCTAGCATTTTCAGTTTGGTAGATGGCACTAGATCATTTAGTGTTTCTTCATGTGGTTTATTTTCTGGTTGTTGTGTTTCATTTTGTTATCGATCCTTGTGTTCCTGTAGTTTGTTCTGTCCAACTCGTTATCTGTGAGAAATAGCATTGCAGATACTGGGCAATGGAATAATTATAGGACATGTGGCTTCCCTGCCCAAAGTGGAGCGGTGAAAGTGCTTCTCTTAGTGCTGAACGTGGTCTCTGTGGTGCTGGTACCGTAAAAAATGGGTCCTTGGGGTATGCCACATAGTGCAATCGTTATTGGTGGGAGAGACACAAAACCAAGTAGCACTTGAAGCTCCCTTTTGATGTGGAGAATTGTTTTGTGATCGTTGCCATGGTCTACACTGAGACATGAAATGAAAGCTATCCCATAGATGGCATAGAGGTGTTGAGGAACAGCAAGGGAAAAATTCGGTAGGGATGTTCATACTACAAAATGCCAGGGAGTTTTTTTGCAGTCTTGGATTGTTATCAGACCCTTACACTCTGTAAGATTTAATCTTTTTAATTCTGTTCTGATACATCTCCATTGCACCTAACTATGCATCCAATTGTATAAATATCCTTATGGTAAGTCAGGGTAATAATTTCTACCTGGGCTGTTTCTGAAGGTATAAAGTTGTGTCTTGTCACGTTTTAGCATTCCTTTAGTGATGAGGCTTTCACTGCTCCTGAAAGTGAATGGGCCTGGAGAAACCAGGACTGATTATTTCATATCTTCCTCATCTGATAGCTTTATAGGTACCTTGAGGATGAAATTGGTGAGTTTACACCTTCTCTGTGTGTGTATGTATGCACTTACAGGCATAATCTCTTCATGTATCATTCAAATGTAGACAATGGCGGAATTACTTTAAGGTCTTAGAAATCTCAGCTGCAGTGAAATATAGTAGACTTTGTTTCTCTTTGTGTGTTTTTTGGTTTGTTTTGTTTTATTTTTCTAAGTGTGTGCAGCTGAGGTGTTGACTACAGTGATGTTGAGTACAAGCACAGATATTTACATCTAAACAGAAAATAATCTCCAGGATTTCAAGGAGAAAGAAAGAAGACTTTTGTCGTAGCATTACGAAGACAGCAGGTAGCAGAGATTTTGTGTCAGCTGCCACACTTTGTAGTGCTGCTTTCACCTTGGATTCATTTCTAGCAGTTGGCTGCACCTGCACTCACCCCAAGGGGCTGATCCCATGCCAAGCAATGCCGAATGGCTCATGTGCAGGGCATCACTCATGGCTACCTCCTCCCAGACCAGACTTACTGTATCCATGCTACATAGCACACAGTTCTGGCTCTCTGTAATGCCTATGTCACCCTCAGAAAAAGCAATCATTTTTTTGAGTGCTTTCTCAGGTCAGGTTGTTGGAAATATGGTGTACTGCAGTCCTCAGCATAAGAATTTTAAAGCACAAAAGGGAGAAGGAGGGTGGCAACTCCTTAGATGTTTCCTGAGGGCAGGCAGGGCTGTTTTCAGACTGACAACCTGTGGGAAGTACGTTAGAGGACTGTGTAGGGCAAAGGAAGCAACTCTGATGTAGTCATGTCTATACAAATGATCCCTGGACAAAGCTCTGCTCAGACCCAAACACAGGTTTTCTTTTGGAAGCAATTAATTGGTTTAGAGAGATTTGTGGAGCAATGAAAAATAGGGAATTGGGACATGAGGAGTAAACTGAGTAACAAAGCTATTTAGCTCACATAAAGGTGTTTGTTGACTATGGTTTAAGGCGTTATTCTTCACTTCTTATCTCATAAAATTGAATTCCGCAGTTTTCTCATTTGTAGATTGGTTGCAAAGCGTAGTTTCACATGTATCAAATTGTTTTACCATTTAGATAAGGTAACAATGTATTTTGTCCTGGCTATCTCTGAGTAGTGATATTTAATGATCTGACAGCCTTGTTCAAATGAAGAATCCATTACTTTAACAGCAGATACAAAATTCCAGAGAAAAATAATATTTTAAACAAAAAAATGATCTATGTGTGGGTGTGCCTCACTCAGCATTTATTACCCTTTATGGCAACTCAAACAATTTAAGAGATACTTCTTCCTACTCCAGTGTGTCAGCCTGGTTCTTTTGAGGAATGTGCGTTCTCTGCAGAAAAAGCAGTCATTAATCCCACCTTAGTTCTTGCATTTTTATGTGTTTTGCATACAATTCCTGCACAGATATTTTAAATAAGTTTGTGAGGCTGGTATTATGAAGAATTATGTTGATAATTTCCTCATTGTCCCTTACAAATCTTTAGCTGCTTTTTTTTTTAATGCTTGATCTTGAATCATTGATTAGCTTCCTACTTGTGATGCAATTTAATAAAACATAACTTTAATGTGACAGTTTTAAATGTTATATTGATATGTATTTCTCATTGTTTTTTATTGCTTACCAAAAGGAATATATGCTGAGATTTTGGGATTCTTTTTGAGATTGGGTGAGGGGAAAGATACCTTAAACATGTGTTTTCTATTTCATTATAAGAATCATACCAAGAGCAAAGTGAATCTTCTATGAGAATATTTCTAACTGTGTGTATTTGTGCAATACATAGTCATCTCTTCTGCCCAGTGTCTAAAGAAACTCTCTGTAACCAAAGTTGCCCAACCTGATAAAAAGAAAATAACAGAGGTAAAAGATGACAATAATCATTCTTATGTGAACGAATTTTTTAGTTGCCATAGATTCTTCTAGTTCATTAGATATACCTGAGGTAAAGAGCAATGTCCTGCATCAGTTTGTCTGTCCAGTATCACTCTGGTGCTGCAGGTCAGAAGAAAGCTTCATGGACGAATGCAGTGCCAAGCTAACTTCCAACCTGAGATTAGCAGAATAGCAGTGCACCTTCTTGTATGGCTACATTTTGAAATAGATGTTAAAAATTTCATCCAGTGATCAATTGGGTTTTTTAATGTCTTCAAAGGCTTTGCATCTGCCTATTTTGAATTCCATTCCCTTTCTCATTGCCCATTAGTACACATAGCCATGTAACAGACCCATCAATGTCAGTTCAGTCATAGTATGCAAATTGGATATAAATTTGGGGTGACGTAGAGATACTTTCCTCAGTGGAGAAATGTGCACTCAGTGATATCAGTTGAAGGCTTGCTTAGGAAAAAAAGAAAGAATTTGACTTGGGTTTTTCTCTAAAAATATTGAAATGTTTTAGACTAATAGAGTAATTCAGGTTGGAAAAGATGTCCAGAATCAGAGAGGCTAATGTTAGACGAAATACCAGCATGGCAGCTAGACCATAACACTAAGTACCACGTTCTGGGTTTTCTCGAATGCTTCCATGGATGGTGATTCCGCCACTTCCCTGTACAGCCCATTCCAATGCTTAGCCATCCTCTCAATGAAGATATTCTTCCTGATATCCAGCTTGAATGTCCCCTGGGAAGGCTCAAGACTATGACCTCTTGTCCTATTGCCTGGGAGAAGAGGCCAACCCCTACTGGGCTATATCCTCCTCTCAGGTAGCTGTACAGAGCGATAAGGTCTCCCCTGGTACTCTTCCTCTCCAGGCTAAACACCCCCAGCTCCCTCAGCTGCTCCTCACAGGACTCACTCTCTAAACCCTTTTCTGGACAAGCTCCAGCACCTCAAGGGTCTTTTTTGATTTGAGCGGCCCAGAACTGCACGTATTACAATACTCAAGGTGTGACCAGTGCTGAGTGCAGAGGAAAAATCACTTCCCTGGTCCTGCTGGCCACTTTATTTTTTTCAGAAGTCAGGATTTCTTTGGTCTTCTTAGCCACCTGGGCACACAGCCAGTTCTAATGTAGTATCTATTTTTTATTGAATATTTAAATATTTATAAGGAATTTGTTTATTAGTGAAAAATTACTGAAAAAATAAAAAGTGATAAGAGTTCTACCAGACTATAGGAAAATATTGGAAAGGTTGGAAAGTATTGTTTGGTTCAACATAGCACAGTTAAAAATATTCTATCCTGAGAAAAAAAATCCACTGGATTTTACTTTTCTTCTTCTACACACTCCTTTTCCATTATTTTTCTTCTCGCTGAGAGCCATATTTTCTTCTTCCTCAGAGAAACTTCTTGCTCTTACTTCCTGCTAGCTACAGAAGTCAAAAGTAATGACCACTTTAAAGTTTTATATATTGGTTTCAAGCTCAACAGATCCAATAAATTAATGAGTACTTTGGATCTCCTCTCTGACTTACGGCTTAGGGCCATCTTCAGACAAAAAAAAAAAAAGGTTTTGCTTCCTAACTGGAAAGATTCTTTTAAACCCAAAAAGAATAGAAAGATGATAAATAATTCTGAACTTTTCAAGTAAGTGACAAACTTTTCAATTGACACCAGCTAAGGCCAGGTTCACCCTTGATTCTTTGTGAGGCCTGAACAGAGCATGAAGATAACAAGCTACAGGAAACAGTCCTGGACTGCCTTCTTGGTTGTGTTTGTTGCCTATACATTCCCACATCCCAGCTGGGAAATGGCAACCATAGCTGCTATGCTTTTATATCCATAAAATGTCTGTAGGGAAAATACTGATTCAGCATTGCTATAACATTTATGAATGTCTCTATCTCTCCCACTGACTTAGAATTTTTATATGTTCTCCATTGTGACTTGGAATTTGAGCAGATGTACCAAAAGACAAACACATCATTACTGAATTCTGAGGGATTTTTCACATCAGTGTATTCCAAGCTGTTTAACTAGGTGCGTTTTTTTTAAATTTCCTTAAAAAAAAAAAAAAGAAAAAGGAGATGATGAAGTGTAAGCATAGAAAAATCTGTTTTATCTGTACTGATATATCTATTATTTCAGTCTGTAAAACTGGAGTCTGATATAAAAGTCCTTACAAGGGAATTGTAGAGGTTTTACACCCAAGATATAAGAAGAATAAAACAGGGTGAAAGTCATCTTTGGACTAAGTATTCCATGAACCCAGGAGAGTTACATCTGTCCTTATCACAAGGTTTAAACACAAAAGGAAATTATAATTAAAGAACTGTAAATATACATAGTACTTTAGTCACAAATAGTAAGTCAAGGTTACCTTCTCCGGTCAACCTTCCATGTATCAGGAGACCTAATTACAGAAGTGACGCTTTCCTCTTCAGCTGACTAAAGGCAGCACAAAACTATCCACTTCCAATGTTAATTTCTTGTCCTAACCTCCTTTACAATCAACTCAGCTTAGTGGAAAAAGGAACTCAAATGTTTTCAAACATTTACAAGATAAGGAGAGATGCACTACATTTGGATAAATAGAATAATGTCTAATTTTTCATGTTTCTGAGAAGTGTATCATTGCAACTGAATTGGGACTGAAGGGTGGCCAGGAAAAAAAAAACCCTATAGATTTGTTTTAGCAAGACTATAAAAATAGGATGGGAAATCTATTTGTCTATAACATATTCAATAAAGCCAGAAAGTTAAAAGTATATTTTGAAGTGCTATAGACTGAAATGCTGAAACAGCATGCCAATTTTTAAAGTATCTTCAATAGATTGTTAAGTTTATAAACATGTTTGCAGAGGTTTTCCATGATTAACAGTGGCATATTCACTAACCTCTCCTTGTCTCTTTCGGACGTATACTTTTTATATAGCTATCTAAAAGTGCCTATCACTATTTCAATCTGTTTGAATACATAGCACTAAGGCCCAAATCCTCCATTAGATGTACCTGAGCAGCTCTCTTAAAGCTGATAAGAGTGAAGTGTGAACACATTTGAGGACAGATCAAGCCTAAAAGCTCTTCCTTGAAATTCTTATAAAAGTTAAAATTAAAATTGTTGAACTCAATGAGGTTTCCAAAGTGTATGAAAGTGATCATGTGATGCTAGACTTGACAATTCTTTTTATTTCATCAGAATACCTACAGTTAGTATTTGGTAATGTTTATGAGGGTTAAACATAATTTTAGGTAGTTTGTTCTCAGCCCACATACTGAAAGTGTTAACTGGCTGTAAGTTTAAAAAAATACGGCTTTGTGGGTGTTAGTTGCCTCTTCTAGCAGTAAGAGGATAAACATGAAAATCTAACCCCGCGTGTTCTGAAATATATGTCTTCGAGCATATAGTGACTATTGCAGGAGAGGAGCTACTGTATGTTTTTTATTTGATATCAATTCTCTGTGATTAGGAAAAAGGATAGGAATACAGCTATTTTTACTCTTGTTTTCCACAGAAGTACTTCAGTTGTCCTTCACTTACACCCCCTCATCACACCCACAGCACACATTCATTGTATAATGCTTTATTGTTTAATCATTCATTTAACAAAGGTTTTAAGTCAAGAAGTTTAATTTATCAGTTGTGTAGGATTCTCTTCCTCCTCCATTCTTCTTGTCTAAAGTAGGATTTGATACTTTTTGTGCAGTGATGTGAAGGTAAAAACTGAAGTGTTGTTTTGTGTATTTCCTTAGGCTCTTCTTTTACATCAAGATTTTATATTTTTAAAAAAATAATTAGAAACATAATCCTGTAAAAGGCTCTGTGGTGGAATACTGTTACCTCTTTTCTTGTGGAAGCAAGGAAATTGTACATAAGGATTAATTTAAGTTTCATAGTTCAAGAAGTATTTAAAGGACTGTAGTCAGATTAGTATGAAGTAAAAAATGTGAAATGGGTAACAAATAGAAGGATAATAAATCTAAACATAATCTTAAAAGGCAAAATCTTGCATATGTATATGCTCTGAACTTCTTGAGGGATTTTAACAGTGAGTTTTTTGTTTACTTAGGTTGTGGGGAAAATGCAACGTATAAATATATGAGACTGATGATAAAATGTTCTGGTTTTGAAAGATTCAAGCAAAAGTAAGAAGAGTAGGTTTATTAGAAAAGTGGATAGAACAAAAACTGTTTAAAATTTCCTACAACATTTCCTGAACTTTCCTCTGATGCTCTTGCTTTCAATTTATCATCTAAACATATTTCTTTTTTTTCTCATATCCAGCTGTTGAGAGAAAAAGATCACAGTAGGTCACTTAGCAGGTTTGTAAGGGTGTTTCTTCTTTCCACAGGCTATCAACACCTCACTGTATTGTTCAGAATTTCAAACATAAATTTTGCTTTCTCTGCTGTTCTGTTACATTTCTTCTCACACGTTCTCACTGACTTGCTCTCTCAGGCTCTCAGTTCTCAAGAATTCTGAAGTATCTTGCCCAAAAATATGGGGCTGCACCAGGCCTTTTCCACTGCTGAGGAACTGAAGGCCTCCTACTTTATTTGTCTAAAACAAAAACCAGAAACTAAGTAATGATCAGGGTTCTGCTGCCCTAAATTTTGTGTTTCTATGTTTTTTTGGTTTTTTTTTACTTTACTGCTGAATTGTGTAACGAGTGTAGTAAGTCATAAACAGAGTACAACTCTATCCTCTATCATATATTCACATAGGAATAAATACATTATTTACAAAAAATAATCCTGCAGCATAATTCATACATGCATAATTTGGGACTGTGTCCCTCTGGAGCAGACTGGCTCTGTCCACTCCATACAGTGTCAGCCTGTGGATTTCCTGAGAGCCCTGTCTGGTACTCCTGTACAAGGCATCAGTAACAGCTCAGGATATTTTGAACTGATTTAAGGCTGTGTTGCAAACGATCAAAGAGGGGTTTTGTAGCATGAAACAAAGGATACATGTTGAGTTTCCAGTTGGGCATACCTGGATGCTGAGACTGTGATACCAGTGCCAGCCTGCTGGAGAAGTGCTGATAGGGAACAGCACAGGGCACCACCATGGTGACATTCATGTTAATTTTAGAAAGAAACCCTGACGTGAACAGCTCCGTGTGCTTGCAAATTCCTGGTCCTTCCTCAGTGAGTCCCTTGCCCTGCACCCCCCAAACACACACTTGAGGGGTTTTTTAACCAATAATCTTTTTCTCCAGTCTGTTACAGAGATGTGCTGGGGTTGAGTCCTGCTGAGAGCTGGTTAGAATGCTGCAGACGCTTCCACAGTTGCGATGGCTAGTGCTCCAGTTTGCTCCCTAGTCTCATTTATTTAACAGTACAGATATACTCACTGTTTATTTCTTCTTATCTTTGTATTCCTATAGCAATGCTGAAAACTTGCATCCCTATTATTATGACAGATCCAATCTTTGGCATTTAACTGACTTCTTTCTACATTGTATATGAAGATATATCTATAAATACACACACAAATCCAGATAAAACTGTTTTCAGTACTTTCAGACATCTTTCAGGGAAATGAATATAGCCCCATACTCAGTATTTAGAACTATACCAGCATCTCTTTGCACTAGTTACTCAGTTTTTTGTTGTTTTTTTTTTTTCCTTTCAAATAACATTTCTCCCATCAGCTCCAGAAACTTTTGAAGTACTTGCCTAACCCTGGAATATTTGTTTGGACCGCTTCCTGACTTCGGTCATCAGGTTTTATAAACCATAAAGCAGAGACTTTATAAACCACAAAGCAAACTACAGTACTGAATTTATCTTGGCGAAAAGAACCTTAATGCTCTAACAATTTTTCCTTTATAAGCAATGTCCCTATTGCACTGCGGATGCCAAAAGCATCACATGCTTCTTTTTCTTAATCTCTTTAGTGGGCCCTAAATTTTAGTGGTGATTTATAGCCTCTCAGTAACTAGTTTCTAGTTTCATACTCAGCAGTATCACAGTCCTCAAGTTGCTGACCTGCTCAGCAAGCTGTTCAGGTGAAAATTGTGGCACCTGGCTAGTTTCCAAGCATGCCTGGACCTCCATTATTCTGGAATGCCAGTGCTCAGTTATTTCAAACCAAATAACCAAAAGCAAGTTTCCCAAAAAACCTAAATAATAATTACAAAGAAAAAAGAAAGAAAAGAATGTGCTAACTTAAGAAAATTTAAAAACCTCAACCTAGTGAACTTTTAAATATACTGACCAGTATTTGGGGCACTGGTAATTGAAGTGATATTTATGCCTTCTATCCTTGTATTGTTTCATTAAAGTCAAAGCTGACTTGAAGGAAAATGCGTGTGAATAATCTGTTTTTTGAAAAGCTAACTCTGCCATTCATGGTTTTGACCTTTATTTTTTTAGTATTAATGTAACTTAGAAATAAAACAGTGATTTTCAAATAGTACCTTTCAACTCCATTGCAGGGAGAACAAAAAGTAATGAAAAATGCCTTCTTCTTGTTACTACTTTTTGATGTCCTTCACCTGATGAGGGCCTAGATTTGAAATCTAAAACTGATTGCCCAGATGTGCTGAGTTTAGTCTCCTTGAAATAGATGGTATGTGTAAAATACGATAAAGCCTTTTGCTAATTACTGAATATCTACTTTATTGCTTCATTTTTTTCACATCTCTACGCAGCTGGCTTTAGGAAAACCCCTCACCCAGGAATTTTCTATTTCTCTGAAATGACCACAAAGGACCTTATCTTGTCCCCAGATAGAGACCTCTGCAACATAGAAAAGTGAAGGTATTTGACAGAAATCCTACCCCTTAAGTTTATTAAATCATTAAATTTATCATTGAAAAATGTTTTTTAATCTGTGAAAAAACACTAGTATGGATTTAGCATTCAAATGGCATTAAAAATCTCAACAGAGTAACTGAAAATGCCAAAAATAATACACAGTTTTAACCTTATTTTAAAGATTTGTGCATGTAATTTACTTATTTGATGGTGTCCAAGTTGTGATTAATATTTACTGGCAGCAGTTGCAGCAACCTGAATGAAACTGCTTTTTTTACTACCAAATCTAGAAATCTTAGTGACTTCTTATAAGGACACATGAAATAGTTTTTTTTTGGTTTTGAGGCTTTACCTCCCCAAACCCACAGCAGCAGGCACTGCCTGCCTCTTGTGCCCATTACTCTTTACTGCAACACCATCTTTCACATAATTGAATGAACTGGACCAGTAAGGGCAAAGTTCAGCTTCTGATTTCTTCTTGCCAGTCTCTTCCTCCTTTTGGATTTTCTTCTTTTTTTTTTTTTTTTTTTTCCCTTTCTTCTCCCTTTTTTGTTTTTTTTTTTTTTTTTTTTTTTTTTTTTTTTGGGGGGGGGTGCGATTTGTGTTTGGTTTTCTCCTCAGTTTTATTTTTTTACTTAACCATACCCTTTTAATCAAGTGATTTCTCTCCATTACACAAACTAAAAGTAACTACATTAAAAGACTTTTCATGCCAAGCCAGGTTTTTAGGGTTTGGGGTTTTTTTATGAACTTACACCGCAGGAATAAGGGGTCACTAGAAATTATAGGATTTGTAAAATTCAAAAGCACGAACCCAAGGGTTGCATGAATGACCCTTTTCTATGTAGAAAAATTGCCACACAAGGATCCAGTCCTTGGAGCTTTATTTATCTTTAACCCTATATTTGCTAGAGGACACAATACTTGAAAGCATTTTATATTAGGAGGGTTGTTTGAAGGTTTTCTTGTGGGCCATTGTTTATTTTTCACTGGGAATAAGGCAACGTTACTTACTGTCCTGCAAAATCATAGTTGGAAATGCTAGCATATAAACTGAAAAATATGCTCAAGAGTTTCAGATGAGTTCTGCTCTGACAGCTGATAAATGCATATACTGTAAGCTTCTGTTTTATTTCTAAATATCTGCATGAATCTTGTTAGAGATTCAACCCAAACTGTTTGCCTGAAATCAGTCAAACTAAATCTTTCATGTAAAAATCAGCTATGAATGTTGGAGTAGCTTTATTTCTTTAGAACCTGGCACAATGAAAATAGATTGGTTTTTTTTCCTATGAAATTGATAAGTTATAACAAAATGTTTAAGGCTGTGAGGTGTGGCAAATCCTGAACTATGTTTCTCCTAGATTGGGATAGCAGGAGGGGCAGCAGCAGACTTTTCCATGGCCGTTTGCGTTAGATGAATGCTGCTCGAGGGCATGGCAGCAGAATTGGCTTCCATCGCTTTAAACAGTTACATAATGTACTTGGAATGGAAAAAGGATGCTTCTCCATTAGAGAATCCAGAAAACTGTGTCCCTTACTGAACCCGGTGTTTAATATGCAGGAGAGAGCATCGAGAGGGGGAAGGCAGGGAGAGAGTGAGCTGCAACATAGGGCTCTTACACAGCTTCGGAGCAGTTTGGGCGTTTGTTGTTTCATTGGGTTTTGTTAGTTTGCTTTTTTTTTTTTCTCTTCCTATCTATGCCTGAGCATACTAATTGCTTCTTTTGCTCTTCCTTGTTAGTTCTGTTAGTTTTTCAAATGCTGTACTGTGCATAACGCCTTACACTGAGGGGGGAAGTGTGAAGGTCAGCTGGTAGTATGGCATCTCTTTAGCAAGAAGGATTTACTCTCTAGTATTCTTTACACGTGGTCTTTTCGCTTATAGCAATACTTTGTATTTATTTTTTACTTGAATGGGTGGTCTGTTTCTGAGGGACATTGTTTCTGTTTGTTGCATTGTTAGGTGGTCTTTTTTTCTTTCTTTACTGTGTTTGAGTAGGTCATGTGAATTATGGCCAGAAGTTTTCCTTGGAAGCTTTGGCTTGAATTTATTTGAATGAGGGGCCCAGGCACTGTTCTGTAGGAATGCCTTTATAAAAGGCCCATTGTTGAAATTTTGGAACAGAGAAGAATGTATTAGTGCAGCCCTGAAAGTGACTGCAAAAATGATAGTATGGCACTATGTACTTGTATTTCCTTTACTCTTTCTCAGATAGGCTTAGTTAATAGCCAGGAAAAAAAAATAATCTTTTCCAAATGCCAGGTCAACAAAATCAACCTAGAATCAGACAGCCAAGCTACTGTGTGTTTTCTGATGATGCCTACTTTGTTCTTGTGACCTAATTAAAATATTTGTTGCTGTTTGAATTTGAAAATAAATCAAGCTCATTTGCTTGTATGTGATTAGTAAGAGTGGCAAACTCACTTTTCCAAAGTAAAAGAGGAGTGTGAGAAATAATCATTAATAAAATCCAGGTTTACCCTTGTCATTGGGTTGACCTTTTTTCTGCTTAGAGCTGATGTTCCTGGTGTGCCTTGTAAAAGAATTCTAATTCACAAGACAGATGTAAAACCTGATGACTGTTGGATATTGAAGATGATCAAGCATTTGCACTCATTATTTTGATCTATTAGCTGTCAATGATATACAAGTGTCTTGAATAGATATAGGTACATTTTATAATAGTAGTTATAAAGAATGCTTGTAAATGTTCTGCTTATAAATCACCTGCTGTAACACAGCTGCATCAAGGCATCATGATCTGGATGATAGAAAATCACGAAGGTTTTGAAAGTGGATACAAATAATGTACTTCAGAAAGCTAATTTGTACTTAGTTTCTTATAATTTATTTAGTTGATATGATATTTTTATTTCCACGTTTGTGATATGTTGTCTTCTCTTTCTTTAACATTTGATGTTCTCATACTTACAGTGCACTTTGTAAGATTAAATAAAAACGTGATATTGATTTAAAGTTCTATGAATGAAGAATTTTTTTGTTGGTGAGTTTAATGTATTATTACCTTTTTGTGCAGCATGTCAGCATTAATAGGAACTCTAGTTTATAACAACATGTATAGTGACATCTGTGCACTATCCATTAAGAATATTTAATAAATCAAAAATCCAAGTCAATCAACAGCAAAATTTCAAATAATTATAACTTTCAAATATTAAACTTAGTGAAATGAATATTAATGGTTAAATCAAATTGCAGTGGCATGTGCAGTTTCTTACTAAAAAGTACAACAGAAAAATCTGTCTTCATTTGTAAAGATTCTAAACAGTGGATTTTTTTTTTTAACCTTAAAGGAAAGTCTTGACATACTTAGTAAGAAGTATCTGGACTGCAAAGTAACTATTATAACTCTCCTTACCCTGAATTTTCAGTTCACAGTTTTGATCTTGAGAGCTGAAGTTTCTTCTCAGGTGATGGAGTTTTCACATATGTAGTAAAAAAGGGTGCAATTAATTTATTTTAAGTGCCTGTTGCTAAAGAGGTACTAACTGGGTATTAGAAATAGGCTCACAGACAGCATCTTGGATATGGTTTCTAGTTTTATGCTATGTTAGTAACATAGTGTAAAACACTACTTTTATTATCAACTATCCATTCAGATTTACCTTTTCTCCCCTCTGCTTGTGATATTTGGATTTGGAATATGGCTTGTTTTTGCAATAGCTGGCCTATGTAGCAAAATATTATGAACAGGTGTGTAATCATAAATATTTATGCTTTCCTTTATGCAGAAATACTTGTATGTTAAAATTGTGGAAGGGTTATTTACTGACTTTATATCAGCATATTAATAATTAAGTGATTCATAAAACATATGCACATTTCTTAACACTGAAGTTTTATCCATTCTGTACAACCATCTGGCAGTAATTAGTAATAGGTAAATTATTGTAATTTTAATACAAAATAAATAAATGTGTCAATTGTGAACTGCATAGTATTACTGTATCCACTTAACTTTCACCACAGATTTCATACACAGGGCTATTCTAACTAGATGTAAAAATATTTCTTTTTACTGGTATTTTGTTTACTTCACAAATATCTAATAACTGTTTTGATTGTGCTATGCATATATATATACATATATATATAATCAATGAATTCTTAGACACACATATGCATGAATTGGCCAAACATTCCTGGTGTAGATATAAATAAGGATATAGGTATGGATATGGAGATATATTCACATATACACCTACACACACATATGCATAAAGCAATGTATATATACAGTAACTCTAAGAATAATACTCGTATCACCCCAGAAACAGGTTTGTTCTGAAAAGCCTCCATTGTTAAAAAGCCACCATGCCAACAGCAAATGAAAAGGATATATTAAACAAGCAAAGGAGTGAGAATTGAGACAGAGGGAGATG
Source organism: Vireo altiloquus (assembly GCA_013396875.1). Taxonomy (NCBI): domain Eukaryota; kingdom Metazoa; phylum Chordata; class Aves; order Passeriformes; family Vireonidae; genus Vireo; species Vireo altiloquus. Next base: position 760,746 of record VZRF01013944.1, read on the forward strand.
AAATGGATTGCCAGTTATCATGGAGGTAGTCTTTGGCAATTGGCAAACTGGACTTAAATCTTTGCTGTTTGAGCAAAAATTTTAACTACAATTTCTGTATTTACTCCCTTCACGTATAAAAAGAATTCACCAGAATGAATTCAGTTCAATATGTTGTAAATGGGAAATAAATAGATGGAGATTTCAATTAATTGAATTAGATCAAATCTTGAGATTGGAGTGCCTTTTTCCTGGAAGCTGATTCATTTACTCTTTACAAAAAAAAAAAAAAAAAGGAAAATATCAAACAAACAAACAGTTTTCAGGCAAAAATAGCCCATATTCAGATTTGTAAATATTCCTTGTGCAGGAATGGGAAATGTGACAGTCAGTAACAGAGATCAGCCCTGATGTGCAGTACCATGAATGGCCCTTTGGGTTCACAACGAGCCAGGAGATGATTAGTGTTAAAGCAGAGATGCAAAGCCAAGACAATGACCATATATGCAACAGGAAAGTGATGATTTGTCTAAATCCAGGCTTTATTTAGCCAGCTGTTGACAACTGGCACTGGCTGCAGTGAGATGGATGGACTGGATCATCCAGCAGCTCTGCCCCAGGTTACAGGGCAACATGGACAACAACCTTAATTTGGTCTCTATGCTGCTGAGGAGTAAATTCAAAGCAAGATTTGGTACCTGTGGAACAAAAAAATAATTGTTATGTTTTGAGGGGAAATATAAATGGCATCCAAACAAAAAAGAATCTCACATTTGTTTCTGCGCTAGCTTTTTTCCCTAAATTTTTATTGTAACTTCTTTTTAATATCTATGAAAGAATCAATGTCTCATCTGCTGTCAAATGATTTTAAGTCCTCCTGGACATTTGTCTGTGTCTAAAATGTGGTTTGCATAGATGAGCCCAAACCTTGGTTAGGCAGGAAAGCCTTTCATGTAATTCAAGACTGATATAACAATGATCTTTACGCTCTCCTCGCCTTTTGTAGTTTGGATTCCATGCTGTTTTTGACAGGTATCTCCTCTTGCTTCAGTGCTGTAGTTTTAGCCTGTCTTTCATCATATAGTTCTATTATCATTTTCCCAACTCATTTCAGCCTGTCTATTTTTATAATCTTTCAAGTCCTGTTTGAGTTATAAATGTGTTTTGGAAATATAATTTTTTTTAATATGTTTTCTTCAAAACATTTTTTTTCTTTCTAGGATTCAATTTTTCACAAAACCATCTCAGTTTGAGTGGGATTTTTTAAATTTTGGTTTGTTTGTTTTTTTGGGGGGGGTTTTGGTTTGTTTTTTTTTTGGGGGNNNNTTTTTTTTTGTTTGTTTTGTGGGGGGAGGGGGGGATGGGTTTTGGTTTTGAGGTTTTTTTTTCCAACTAATAAAATCTAACACCCTTGAAAGTAAATAGCATTAACACAACATAAAATGTTTAATGATATTTTGAAAAAGGGTTATTTAAAGCTTATTTAAAACCAGTTTTTTCTATCCATTTCATATACTCAGTACATGAAGAGAGTTGTCATTTTTATCTATGCAATAGATGTACAAATGTGCTATTATTTTATCACCATAAATGTTTGTTTTGTATCCTCTAAACTGAATGGGCTTTTTCTAGTGTATAGTCTCAGTGGTGCAAGAACTTATCATTTTTTTTACTGTTGGTTTAATTAACATTTTAAATACCTTTATCAATATTATTATGAATTAATGAATTTTCACTACTTTTTCTCAGACAAAAAAAAAAATATGAAAGAACTTGATCAGTTAGCGTGTAAGATGAGGAGAGCAGAAAAAGTCTGTTCAGACGTATAGATTTAATTATTTAAATACATAATAAATATTTATGTATGGTTATTTAATAATAAATAGTTTTAAAATATTCAATAAGCAATATATTACTATTAGTTTTTCATTCTAGATACTTGCTTAGTCTACATCATCACAATATGTAGTCACCTAATTTATCTGTAGTTTATTTCCTGCAAATGGTTTCACCAGGGTAAAGCAAATTAATCTTGGTTATTTAATGCCATTTTATAGTCTTAATTCCCTCCTACTGAGCCTGTATTATATACGTGAGGACAGTGAATTACTGGATTTCTGGGCTGTTGCTTTACCTGCTTCTTTACCAGCTTCTGAGAGAAAGAGTAGAATTGTGTAATATTTCAAATCTAAAAAATAGTTTTATTTTTATTAGCAAAGCTTTCTACTCTGTCTGTCTGAATCTACTGCTAAAAATTTCCATTTTTCTGTCATTCCCATTTCTGTTTGTCCATATGTCACATTGGCATTATCTCTAGGGCATCTGTAAGCAACTATTTTGTATGTGTTCTTCATATTTTTATTTTAGCAGAATCTCTGTCCAAGTGACTACCACAGGCTATCCTTACAGAATTTTTTTAGCACTCATACATAATCCTGGACAGTGAGCTCCCGGCAAAAAGAGGAAACCACGTAAACCTAATGGAATCAGAGAGAGCAAAGCTTACTTTAGTAGTTGTGTGTCCTCACATGCACAACCAGTGTTCTTTGCTTTCCTGGATGCCCCAAGTCAAAATAACTCAATATGCTAAGGAAAAGGACAAAAGAGAGTTTGTTGAATATAAATATGGGTTGTATCTAGAAAGCCTAAGAGGATCACTAGTTCCTAGCTAATAAAACAAATATGTTTTCTGAATGTCCAGGCTAGCTGCATGCTTCCCAAACAATTATGCACGTACCGTGGGACGGGAAGGAAGAGAATTTGTATGCATGCTGCTATCTTGTCGGCAAGGCTGGACTCTTAAAATGTGTTTCTACCCAGTACATGATGAATTATTCTGCAGACTAATTCTGTTGTTTATACGTTGCTGTAGGCCAGAAGTCATGAGCATGGTCATTCAAATACAGAACACTTATAAATTCTGGCTTTAAAGAATACATATAAACTTCTTGCCATGCAACACTAGCTTGAATCACCCAACCTGAATATTAATGTCTGTGCCAGGTGTTGTGAAATAAGTTGGGTATTTTTAATGAAAGCAGCGGAATGTGATTGTATCTGACTGTTCTTGTAGCCACTGATGTTCTTAAAACATTGTTCCCATAACAAAAGAGATGATGGCAATTCTGGATCCAGGACATTTTTTAAAATAAGGCATAATCCTAGCTTAAAGAAATCACATGTGGTGAAAATTGTGGTCTCTTGTTGTGGAAGATGACGAAGTTTTGAACTGCTCATATCTTCATCATTTAATACAATTAGATCTTCAAAATTCTGGAAGATTTTTGTTAGTTTAATTTTGAATGCTATAAATATATGATCTTCAGTTCTAAAATAGTGAGTGCTCTGTTTAGCCCTGAGTAATTACTTATGAGTAATAATGCCCTGACAAGAATGGAAGTCCTGGCAAGCCCTTGGTTAAAATAGGATTAATATCATGACTATTAAAGAGGTCTTTACTTAAAGTATGAGTCCCTCTGCATGCGACTGAGATAGGTCTAAGAGCAGTGAGACACTGGAGTGTCTTGTGCCTGGGCAGGAGTGAGTGTTGTGAATTTAAAAAGGACCTGCTCCATGGAAGCACAACACTTCAAGGTGAAATTTGAAGCATGTTTATCAAAGCCTCTATTAGTAGGCTTGGGTTTAGGCTTGGCCTGTAAGCAAATTGCAAATTAAATTTTATTCCAATGTGGATAAAATTTTTAGTTATCTGATGTGGAGTCAGTTGCAATTTCAAATCCAACTTTAACAAACCTTTTCAGCCCATTGTTTCTAGCCACCTTTTGAGTAGTTATGCATTTTCTACAGAGCAAGGAACACTTACACAGCAAGAATAGAGGTGGAAGCAAATAAACAGGCCATCCAGAAAGTACCTATGCTGCTCTCCCAGCAGGATCTCAGTAACGGTATTTGAATTCAGTGATTGAAGTAGTGAGATCTCCTAGCAAGAAACTCATATGCACTTAGTGATTCACTTTTAAAAATCCATTTGTAATAAATTATTTCATGGCATTTCTTTAATTATTTATGATACCAAATGGTCATTCAGCATTCTGACTCATGGCTTTATCCACTTACATAAACACAGCTATTCACTGCATGGTTTTCAAAGGTGCTAGGTGTTTTCACTTTACTCAAGTCTGGTTTAAAATGCCATTCAAACTGCAGACAGAGGCCAAAATTCATTAGCTGTTCTTAAATCTAAACCATAACTTGCAACTGTGGCATTGAAAGCCTTGCCTCTATCATGTATCTGTATATATATGAGGAGATATGCTGTGTTCAGAATAAGCTTTTTTAAATAAGTTCATAAATATTTTAATACACTTCTGAGGGTTTTTGTTTGTTTACTAATTTCCTTAAACATGTCCCTAAACATGCTTGATTTAAATTCTGTACCATGTATAGGATATAAAAAAATGCATCAATGACAAACTCTGTACTGCTAGTCTAACTAGTGGAGTTGCATTCCAGATATTTATCTCCTCTTGGGAATTAAGCTATGGACAATCTTCTGCAGGAGGTATTAAACCCTCCAGTAAGTCGTGGTCTATTCGGCGGAAATTTTGCTTTCAGAATGGAAATGAGCCTGCTTGCAAAACTTGAGTGCATGCTGGGATAGGCAGCTTTGAGGTGAAGAAAGCCTATTTTTCTGTTATGTGGAAAGGTAGCTGGCATCATTAGAGTCTTCAAATATGACATTGACAATTGAGATGAGCATCTGGTAGCATTTGATAATAGTCTACCACTGGAAATAATGAATTTCCCCATGATGGTTCACTGCCAACAGTGCTCATTGAAGAGTGAAACAAGATGACCATTTATTTTCCCAGTTGGGCAATGTTGCAGATTTGTGTTCTGTTCCTTTTGGTGAAGATCTAGAAGGGCTATTAAAGATGTATTATTGCAAACTAAGTGCATTGCTTTCAAATGCTCTGTGTGACAATTCCTTGTTGTAATTACGTTTTAATGTCGAACACTTTGCAGATATATTCATGCAGGAATATATCTGAATGTGCAGATCCAGCTCTTTCCTCCTTTACTACAAATACATGCTTTCTGCATTCCAAGAGTAAAAGCATAAATTTGCTCTTGTAGGCTGGAGGAAATCTGTGAATTGTGCTATTTTAACAATGCAAAAATCAGCTTAAAGCTGATTCATATGCACTTAAAACAGCCTTTGTTTCTGCCACCTCTGAAATAGAAAATGCTCTAGGGCCTGGATTCACAACCAAGCTTATCCAAGGGAATTTTTCATACTTGCTGAAATATGCGCATTTAGGAACTTTCTTAATTATTAATCCAATGTTGGGTTTTTGTTTTGCTATCATCAGCCGTGGTGTGTTTCTGGGAATAGCAGAAATTCTGTGCTGTTTGGGCAAATATCTAATGTTAGTCTAGGTTGAGATCTCGTGCCTTTAGACTTCTGGTATAACTGCTGGAGAATACAGGCACACTTCCACACTGCAGGAGTAGCTGGGTTAGCACTCAGCCTCCTTGTGTTGTCATAAGATTATGACAGCTTTGTTAAAAGCTTTCTCCTCTCGTCTCATTGCTAGTGTGTCGAGAGGAGAAGCTAGGTAACTCCAGCTCTCAGTAAGAACATCTGTGCTGAAGCGCCAGCCAGGACTGAGACAGTGTGTCAAAAAAGACTAGCGAGTAGCGCCCGTTTGTCAGTGCAGTAGTCTGGATTTGATGATTTAGGAGATCACTTCTGCTGTGCTTTTCTTGTTAAGATACTGAGCAGGCGTCTGGGGACATTTTATGCTCACTGAGAGTGTAACATACTTTGCTGAACAAAGTTACATTGTATGCTGCTCCTGCTTTTTCAGTTAAAAAGATCTTTTTCTTTTTTTAAGCGTTTGTAGGTAGGGAGGGTGAAGGGTGAAGGATAGTAAGCTTGTTCATGATAAATGAGTTGCTGCAGAAAAAGGCATTGCATTGCTTCCTGTGTGTACTTGTCGTTAAGGAGAAATACAGTTGTAACAGCATTTCAGTTTCTGCATTACATGCCTTTAAGTGCCTGCCCACTAAGGACGCCTGCTTCCACTGATTCAAGTAGGAAAGTTGGCATATTATTCCCCAGTGCACTAAACTCTATGTTGGCTTCTATTAAATGCTGCCAGACAGGCAGAACAATATTTGAAACAAGACTGTTTGAACTGAAATGTAATTGGACTCATTTAAAGTCTTATTACAATGAAATCTGACTTCCTCCTTGTAATTTGACTTGTAGAAACCTCTCAAAAAACATTACCTTTTGCCACAGGCTGTAAATTTAAATTCTGCACTAGGTAAGCATAATGAGAAAAGAAAGTTCTGACATGGCTGGAGATCATATCAGGTCTGGCTTGATTAATTATTTCCACACGATCAATCAGCACCTTATTTAGATAACTGGAGGCACTCACTACTTAATTTGTGAGAGTGGAACAATGAGGCCAAGCATTTATATGGTCAGTCAATACTCCAATTAGTGTTAGAAAGTCAAATGCAGGCTTGAAAATAGCTAGTAGGAGAAAGGGGACTGAAAAAACACAGCAGCTTCTCTGGTTTTAGGTAGCCTTTCTCTGATTACACTGCAGTGACTCTACTCACCCTCTCCAAAAGTATTTACCTAGTCTTTCTTATCATCTACTTCATCAAATGCATGCATATATATATATATATCTATAAAAGTTTCTGTATACTTTTAAAGCTAGCTAAAATAAATACCAACAGTGCATTAATGTAACAATCCTCACATTTGCAGCTATATATCTACGCATTCATCTTCTACCTTAATGGCACTTACTTTCACCTGCAAAAAAGACACTGCTTCTAGGAAGTAAAAAACTGCAAAATGTTGCAAGGAAGAAGTCCTAGAAAGGATCAATTACTGCTCTATGTACTGCCTGCTTCAGGGATTAATTTGCTTGAAATATGTGGTGGCCAAATATGAAGACTGAGTCCTGCATTCAAAATAAGCTCTTTGGCCACAATGTCAGATATAGTGGGAGAACCTGGCAGAGGTTTAGATTACATTGCTGTTGTTCCCCATAGCATCTAAGCACTGGCAAATGCCTGTATATCAGAAAAAGAGAAATAATCATTTCAGATAACATTATACTTCTCCACCTTCTGCTTGCAAAAGGAAAGAAGCCAAATTCACAATCTGACATTTCAGTTAAACCATTTTTATCAATGTAAGACTTATTTTACCAGAACCTTCTATGCAGAAAAAAAAATTTAGGAAATTAACGACACCTTAAAAAAAATTTGAAATTTTAAAATATTTAAACATGCATAGTATCAGTTAACCAGCTCATTATTTCATAAAAGTATCTATCAAAAGTATCTTTTTAATGGATTTTTTTTTTATATTAACTACAAAATTTTGGAAGGAGGATTTTGGCTTTGAGTCTGATGAAAGAAAAAGGCACACACATTTATCAGGTGAAAACAATACCATTACTATTCTTAGATTTTTTAAAAATTAGAGCAATAACATATTCTATTACTTTATTATTTGATATCTCCTTTTATCCTTAAAACAAAAATTTCTCTGTAACATCAAGCAGAGGTTAATTAGATGAGAAGCCATCGTAAAATCACCAGTGCAGTTGCAGTTGTTAGGTGAGGAAGAAAGAAAAAAAACAAAAAACCCAGATTGTGTTATCTCAGAAGCCCTCCATTACTCAGCTCAAAGTGAATCTGAGGTACCCTGTTGTTAGACTGTTGGCTCTACTTCCACAGCAATGACTTTTGCTGTTGTGTGTGTTCCTGATTTTGCCAGCCTTTCTGGGAGAAAAATTATTTACCTTGAAAATATACATGTAAATATATAAACAACAAAAAAAAATTATACACTTCAGAACCATGAAGTACAATAAATTGGTTTATTACTTGCTTGTTATTGCTGTCCAATAGAAGTTCTCTCAGTTTCTTGGAAGATTTTTGAATCAGTTTCTAAATAAAATCTTCAGCAAGGTGCATATAGGTGATCTAAGATACTATCTAGTTTACAAATCCTTAGTCTTGTGTGACCTTGTTGGGCATAAGTTAAGTAGGTGATAGATGGGAATTATTTAGATGTTTTTATCATAGGTGTAATTATTCTGAATTGTAAGTGCAACAAATGTGGTAGGAAAGAACTACTCTGCTGACTTTGGTTAAACCAAATCAAAGGGGTTATCGATTTCTGAATTCTGTGTAATTAATAGGCCAGTTGGATAAACTACATATTTGGCATCAATACCAGCAATGCACCAGATAAAGCATAATGCTGTACTTGTGCGAAGTGTACAGCACGATATGCACCCCTACACACCTCTAAGTGCCCTCCAATAACCCTGGAAAGCTCTACCTGCGCACACAGAGCTACGTGCTGCTGTGCACCCCCAAGCTTGTTTCCCCCGGGCCATGAGTGCTCTGGCTCTGTGTGTGACCTGTTCCCGTGCTTCTCCCTACGGCTGGTGCCAAAGGTCCATTGGTCACACAGGTGGTCCAAGGTGAGGTCCCCAGCATGTGGCCCCCTTGTTGTGCCACGACTCAGCTGGACTGCGGCTGCCTAGGCTGTCAAATGGGGCAGAGACCCCATTAGACCCAGAAGGAGGTCAGGTCAATGATGAGGTGGCTTGAGGCAGTGTCACGCTGGAGTTGGACTGCTGCTCTGTTACTCTTCTGTTCCGAGGCGTCTACCTCACCACAAAATTTCACGCCTCTTTATTCTTCCACTCAAAATTGTTTCCTTGCAATTATCTGATTATTGTTTTATCTAAGTGATGGCAATTTCATGCAAAGCTTGTTATTGGTAATTTCCTCTTTAGGGGTTTCTGGTTTTGGGCAACATTTCCTCAGAATAGTATATTCCATTTACACACACTGTTAAAACTCCCTGTCCAATCCATTGTTATAATCTGCTGTCAGCAGATTCCTCTATGATGAATCATCTAACAAGGTTTAAGGAGAACTTCCAAGGAAAGTAGAGGAATCTCAGGGAATGTGTTAATAACTCGTTTTGATCTTACACCCTAATACTGACTATCTTTGGTCTATTAACATTGCTATACCTCGAGAAAGAAGTATATGAAAGAGAATTTAGTTAAGCTTCCTCTGACAAAGCAAACATTTATTTACAAGATAAAAAAATGGTTAAAGGGATATGGCAAAATAAGAAAAGGTGGTTGTGTCTTTTACTGTGCGTCATCCATATCCTCTCCAGACTGATTCTTTTCCAGCAACTCCTGCAGAAATTGTAGAAGTGCTAATGTATGCCCTTTACATGTGGCTGTATGCCAAGCTATAGGATTTTGTTATAATTCTCCTTTCCTACACCTCTTACCACATTGAATTCGTCCTTGGAATGGACGATATCATTAGGAGTGAAGACTTAATTATAGCCACTTAGAGACAATTTAAGAACTGTTGTTTAATTTACAGCAATTTTTAAGTGGGAGCTAGAAGGTAGTTTGGAACTTCAGCAGTTTTAAAACACTGACACATAAGACGCTTAGTCAAAGATTTGTGCAGCACAAATTCATTCTCAAGGAGAAGTGAAAGCAGTAAGGACTCTTAGACTATTTTTTTTAAGCACCAGTGTATATTCCGAAGAGTATTCTGACCAAATCTTTTCAATAGAGTGGATTTTTATAGCTGTCTTAACTAGTCACTTCGGCTGAGGTCTATCTTGTCTAGCTTTAGACATTTACAGTATGCACCTCTGCATTGGAGATGGTTAACCTTCAAGAGAAAGATGTCCATTTTATGGTATGATTCATTTGTCTATTCTGGTTGGCTTCTTTAGGTAGAAAAGAATCTTATGATAGATAAACTTGTTTGTCATTCGTTACAAAAGGTGCCTGGGGTGACTACCTCAGATGTGATATTTAGTTTTGTTATAATGCATTCCATTCCAGTTACCAAAAACCATAAAACATTTGCTTCTATTCAAAATGCATGTGCATGAGGTTTTTGATAGATCTGTTTTTTTTATCTGACAGTATCTAATTTAATCATTTAATGTTATTACTTTAGCATCTGTAATTCTAGGCTCTCTTTTCTAGTGCCTATACATGTGAATTTGAAAATACATAATCATCTGTCATACTCCTGAAAACATGATAAACTCATGGTAACTCTGTTAGCCTATGATAATTTTATATCCAGATTGAAAAGGATTATATTAGTGTGGTTATTTTTAAAGATTGTTGTTATAGTAATTTTTCTCTTTGTAAGGGGATCCTGCTGGTCACCCAGATATCAGGGATTTTGATTAGTTCTTCAGTAACTCAAATACATTGCCAGTTCTCCATTTCCCTTGAAATACGAAGAATAGGGAGACATGACTTAATGTACTTGTTCCTTGAAACAGAGTAAGATTTCCAGACTGCAACTGGGTGAGTGTTTCTCCATTTGAAATTAGTGGATAATCCTTAACAGTTTTAGCAACATTGTCATTATAACTGGATGATTTCCAATTCTAAAATATTCAGCACAGGGTAATAAAATAAAATCCCTGTGGATTGGAAATGAAGAGTTGGTTTTTAACTGACACACATGATGCCTTCTGTGGGTAGGATCAGACTGGTAAATATGCTTCATTTTGTAGTCATATTTCACGTTATTTTCTCATTCAGTCATTTATTCCTACAAAGAAAAGAATACATTTCTATTTAGAAGAAATAATTTTTTTACAGCTGATCTTGCATTAGATTGTTGGTTTCTCTAAGTGAAATTTACTCGTGGTTTGGCACTGGTACAGATTTTGTTTCTAGTTCCCTCTAGTAGCAGACTAGCACAGAAATGGCCTTCACTGCCTTCCTGAAAGCTTCTATGTGGGCATGCCAGATAGAAAGTAGGTAAAATCAGATCCTAAAGGCAATGAAGGAAATCTTATAATGTAGATTGCATGTTTTTTGCAATTGGTTTATTTGTTTCAGTATATTTTTTATAAAAGGACACTGTACTATCTCTGGTTTAAAAGGCTAGATTCAGCCTGAAAATTAATAAGGTGGAGGAATATGGACCTCTTTTCATGCTTTACCTCATATCAGTAGTGAGCCTAGTACAGATCCGAAAGATTAAAAAGCACATTTTGTGGTTTTACATTGCATTTTAGCTTCTCTACAATTTTCTGCAATTGGCATACTGAGAGCCTGAACAACACTACTTGCTGGAAATGTGGAAGGTCTAACAACAGGTGTTCAGAGGAAATAGTGGTGTGAATATGTGCTACCTTTGTAGCTGGGGAGATGAGTGTGAATGGGGAATAAAATATTGTTATTCTTCTTCAGTTGAGTTGCTGCCCCTGTCCTGCTTAGCATGATGGTGACATATAATAAAGTTTAAATAAAGTTGCTGACTGCTTTAGAAAAGTTATTTTAAGTTTTTGGTGATCTACTTGATATTTGGCAGGTGAGAGTGCTCAGAGAACCTTTGCAAATGTTCCTTAATCGTACCTACAAGAAAGTAATAACTATACGCCTAATGTTATGAAAACTAAAATAGTTCCCAATCATACTACTTATCTCCCTTTTACTTGGAAACTATCTTTCAACAACAATAATATTAACTATAGGAAAATGCTTCATTCTAAAAGATACTGAAGAAAATCACCATTTCCCTCACCAGTGAATGTATTTTTTTTCTTTTGTATATAAATATACACAGCTCGCATAATCCTCAATGCTCTCAATTATTTTTAGCTTTGACTTGGTATTAACTGGTGAATATTACCAGTTTCAATGTATTTCAATACATCTTTTCATTCTGAATTTCAGTTCATAGCTCTTTATACATATAATTGAAATTAACTTAAATCTTAGCAGAAATTATATTCAATGGGCTCCTACAATCTGCCCAGCCTGTTCACATGAGAAAAATATTTTTTCATTTGATGTAGAAATGGATGCAGGAAACTCAACAAGATCTAAATAAGTTCAAAGGTATGGTATTTTAAGATAAAATTTTAGATTATTTATACTATTTCTCAGTAAGATTTCTGAAGCATGCAAATAAATAACCCAGTATTAACTACATGACATTGCTCACTCAGATCTTTTCCTTCCCCCTCCCCCAAAAATTTTCCATTTCTGCAGAATCTATAAACTTTTGACATTGTATTTTTCTCATTTTCTTCCCCTAGCCCAAAAAGAAAGAAAGAGAATCACAAATTTTATTTCTGAAAATAAGACTTGGAGTCAGTTAATTGCACATAATTGTGCCTTTACAATTCTTTTTCATTTTTCTTCTGCTTTGCCCTGAGGTGTTTTTAGATAAAAGTTCCGTTTACAAGCAAATTGTCACTGGTTCTTTATTGTCAGGTAATCTTTCATTGAGGCTGGAAACCTGAGTATGAACATGATCAAGTTTCTCTAATTTAGAAGATGTATCATAAATAGTTTTAGTACATGCTAAAAAACTTGGAAGTAGTACTTTGTTGCTGACAAGGTCTTTTTGTCATCTATAAAAAACTTAAAAACTACAACTGAGCAGGCAACCTCTCTTTACAAGAGTAACTTTTAAGAGCTAGAAAAATTGCAAACTTCCTTTTAGTGTAAGTTACGAAGAGAACTGAGACCCTGCTTCAATATCCCTGTGCATGCACATCTGACAAAGTGAAATGTCCTCTGTCAAACTAATTTGAAAGATAAGTTGTTTATTATTTTCACTTCATAACCCTAAAGCAGGCAGGATGGCTTGCACGTGGTCATGATTGCTGTGTTGTATTGAGAGTTGACCAAGTATGTAGAATGAAATTTTAATTTTCTTTTCCCATTCATTTGTAGACACAGGGGTATCTCCTGAAGGTTACAACAGTAAGAGTTGCAGATAATGGTATCCTGGATCACTGAGTGAAGTATGTTTATGAATTTTCAAATACTCTCAATTTTTGACAAGGGATTATTTTTTTTCACACCTAAGGTGTCAAGACATGAGCACATGGAGCCTGGACAATTAGAGTCCAGCTACAAGTGATGTCACACCACAGTTTGTCTGCATGCATACTAGTAAGATTATTTTACTAAGCAAACATTGTAAGACCATCTCTGCATATTTGGCAGTGATTATGTATAGATAGGAGAAACCTTTTCACTCTGAAGATAGTCAAGCACAGGAATAGTGTGCCTGGAGGTCTCTGAAGTCTCTGCCCCTAGAGGTTCTCCTGACTGGAAAAAGCCCTGAGAAAGCTGTACTAATCTTTAGGGTGATGCTACTTTGAACACAGCGGGGACCAGAGACCTCCAGAGATTCTCTCCTGACTTAAACTCTTTGACTTCTCCATTCTTTTGGGCAGCACCTGTGCTGTGCCCAGGACCTGCTTCCAATCATGACTCAAATGCCCAGAGTAGTTCTGGTTACTACAGGCAAAACAAATTTTATCTGCTAGTATTAAAATATCTGATCAAACAGAGATACTTGCCAGCTCAAATACGTTGTCAGTTGGGGGAACATCCCGGAGTGCCTCTCTAGCTCTGGAAGTCATTGTGTTCATCCTCATTACCTCATTTCACTGCTTTCCAGCTAGCAGCTGCAGATTTAAAGGGGGAAGCCTCAGGTAATATAATCACTTTGATTGAACATGTGCTGTCCCATTTATTTTCTGGAAGTTAAAAGAGGTCAAAACAGAATTTCTGCAAGTCCTATAGCACAGTTACAAGAGCGCAACTTGGACAAGGACTTATTTCTATTTTTTCTTCTATGAATAGAAAGCAAGTTTGTTTGCGGATTTTTTTTTTTTGTAAAATACATAAAACAATTTATTTTTCAGGGAAAAGAATTAAATATTTATATGTAAGTAGGTTTAGATTGTTTGAGGTTTTGTTTTGTTTTGTTTTGGGGGAAGTCAATGAGAGGAATGGGAATTTCCAGAATTGGACCTTCTTGTCTGGAGATAAGAAGGCAAATTTTTTTTTTTTTTTTAATTAAATATTCTGCTTACAATGCCATTCCACAATTAATCAAGTTACTTTTCTTCTTTTTTAGCTTTGTGGTTTCATTATTTATATACGGCCTCCTGATGGTATTTTAAAATGTTGAGTATGTTACTTTTATTAGATTTGTGTTCTTGATTTTTTCATTAACTTGGATGTTTCCTTATAAATAAAAACGAGTTTCATTGTTGGTGGAAACTTTAGTAATGCTTTTTATTTGGTACACAAATCCTCTCAGGAATAGAAGTCTAAGAGAATTTAAAAAAAAAAAAATTTTTTTGATAAAATTTATTCTTAGTATATTTTACTTTGAACATGCCTGACAAGCCTTTAGACTAGCCTGTAAAGACAGACATGTTAGTATATTTGCTGTGTTTGATAATATTGTTGTCATTATGTCACTTTATACCTTAAAGTGTTTGCCTCTGAAACTACAGAGGTGTTGTTGTTTCTAAAAACAGCTTAGGGTATCTTGAATTCAAAAACTGTTGATTTAAAGGTGTATTTCTAAATTAAACTTGATTATTTAAATTATATAATCAATATAGAAATATGTTAATATATTATCTAAAATATGCTATTTTTTCACTGTGTAATTTAACAAACCTTGAAAGATCTGGCTTTTGCATTTTATATTAGTAGAGGCTTCAAGTATTTCTTCCTGATTGAATTCTCTAAAGAGCTATTGCTCCCCAAGAAATGAAATCTGCTCAATGCTTCTGCTTTAAAACTTATATTAAGGCTTTATACTGCCATTCATAAACATGTCATTGAAATACCTTCCATGTAACTTGACTATCAATAGCAAATCTCTAGGGACTACATAGGATATATTTATCCTGAATAAAACCGCTCCAAGGAATATTTCCAGCCACTGGAACCAAATTGTCTACATTGTTAAATTGTTAAATTTGTCCCTCCTGTGGTTTTGGCCCAGACCAAATAAGACCCTTCCAAGCAGCTCCTGGGCACAATCCAGCAGTCAGAACAGAGCAGACACCATCCCCAGTGGGCAGTTCAGATGTGCCTTATCCTGACCTGATTGTTTTGGAGAGCAAAAGAGTTAATAGCAGCAGCACAAGCTTTACATGCTGCTGGTCTCAGTGCCAGACAACAGTCCCAGGCTGTGTAAGTCGTAGCTTTGGAGGCTTGTCCTCCTGTCTTTCCTGTATCAAAATGTCCCAGTGAAGATATTTTATTCCTCTATTTTTGTTTGTAATATGATTTGCTTGTTTTGGAGATCTTCTGGCTACCATTTTCTTGGCCATTGTATTTTTCATCTTGAGCTTTGTGGATCATTTTGTTTTAGAAATGATACTACCAAAGGATTTCACATGTAAAGGATTGGAACCAGTCATCACTACATAAATTTAAATCCTTAGTGGAGTGTAGGAAACCAGCATGAGTGAAAGTTTGATGTTGTATATGATGGTTGTAGAACCATGTAGTAAACAATGGCCATAAAGTGTAATACACAGCACGAGATTATGTTTTGATATTACACTATAATGCCGGGGAACGTAGCTCATTTTTCATGTGCAAGTTCTGTTTTCTTTTGCTGTCTTATTTATTTGATTGTATTTCGATTAATTGCAGCAGGACATGGATACTTGAGTTGTAGCAAAGTTATTATATAAAGGAAAGACAGAGGTTGCACACTGATCAGATCTTAAAACTGGGTGTAACTCTATTGCTTCTTGGTGCCAGCAATGAGGGAGGAAAGGAGCACAGTATACTTACATCTCAACTCAATGAGCTACCAGATGTTATGTGAATCAGAGAAAAGTTACTCCTTTACTGGAGTATCTGAAAAACCTTTATAAAATATTATTATGTTGCAAAGTGTTGAATTACAACAACTGCAATATTTCATGTTTAAATCTATTTTCATTTAAACACATAGTTTTGCACTCCACTTTCTCCTTCGGGCTTTCCAGCAAAGGGATTTCCATAATCATTCCTATAAAGAGGAGTTAAAAATGTAGCCCAGAAACACATTTTGAATGAGTATTTCTATTTCTGTGTAATTCAGCTTTCTTGGGAAGTATATTTTTAATATCTGACCACTTTTGCTTATACAGAGAAAAAGAATGTAATATCATTTACAGTTTTGTTCCCATTTTCAGTTTCCCTCCAGCAGCAATTACTTATAGAACTATTAATATTGCTTTGAAACAACTTCTGAAGCACTTGCAAGTGTCTGGAAAAAGAGTGAGTTTCATACAATTTAATTTTTCTGAAAAACTGTGAGACTCTTTTGCTACCGATTACTGTATTTTTTAGCTATAAGTTTGCTATAAATTAGTCATATGTGAAACTTGGGGAATGTAATATTAGATTAATGCAGACTATTTTCCAGATTTTTTTCCCCCTAGGTTTTGACAGAAATAGCCAATTCTTTAGAAAGACTTAATAATAGATCCCTAATAATCTCCTAATTCCATGCATTGGCCTTAGGAGAACACTCAGTACAGTTTTCATATGCTGGTTTCTAAATCTTGTTCTGAAATATGATTTATTTGGGTTTTTCTGTATCATCTCATTATATCTCATTATCAGTACCAAGCAGCCCCTAGGTCTCAGACCTCTGAAGGATCTGCCATTTTTTCACTAAGTGATTGGTTTTGTTAGCTGCCGTTTAAGTATGTAGGGTCTGTGAAAACTATTTGCACACTGATTACACTGTAGCTGTTGTCATGTGTAAGACAGTGACTTGAAAGTGAAACATGTTCAGATACATTTCCACATTTAACCCAAAGCCCTTCAGAAGCCTTGTCGTGGTTACTGTTCATTTCAGGCATTTGCAGCCCCAGGTATACTCTGGGAGTTTTTTTTTTTTCTTTTTCTGTATGATACATGTGCTGTTGTGTTTTGGTTTTATTTGGTTTTGGGTGGGTTTTTTTTGGCTGAATAACATTTAAATACATACTAGACAGTGAAGAACACATATGCTTATGCTTGGCATTTTAAAGAACCACTTCCATGAACTTTCCATAATTGGAAATAGAGGTGCTCAGAGGTGCTATTAAAACGAGCATTCACACACACTTGATTTCTGTCCAACAGTAATGTCTAATCTAAGACCAGATAAAACAACTGGTTGTGATGAATGAGGACATGGTGGAGGAAGGATCAGCATGCCAAAACAAACAACAGATGATGGATGCTTCTTTCTCTGCCTAGGACTTCACTGAAAATGCTCATTTCAGACAGAGTAAAGCAAAATATAAAAATATACCCAGAATAGCCAGCAGCAGTAACAGATTTAGAAAGAAGTTAGCAGAACAATTCAATGGAGAATTCTTGAAAATATCTTCTACTAAATCCAGTGCTATACTCTCACTGATTTTATATAACACTATGTTACAATTTATCTATTGTTGCAGGTAGTTGTATATTGTATGAGATTGCCAGTAATATGTTGCAGATAGCTTTTTTTTTGTTTGTTTGTTTACATCCTTTACCTTTGCAAAGTTCTGTGGAAAGTTCTGATGAGTTTCAGACATATTACTTTATCGAGTTTTGAATTTTAAGTTCTTGTGAAGTTTTGAGAAGTAATTTTACAAATATCCAAGACCCTAAGCAGTGAAAATCAGTGCATCCAGATTTTGTAAAAAATACCTGCTGGACTCAAAGGAACAAATGATTTCTAGCTGAATGTTGGTATGTTGTAAATGCTTTGTGTAGCTTCAGTTACGGTCTTCAGCAGGGGAAAATGAAAGTTCCCTTACATGCTTTTTGAATTGTGTTTTAAGCATCAGGCAAAAGATCTCTGCCTTCAAGTGAAATTCCGGTGCTAGAGCAAATTAACTACTGGGGAACTTCTAAGGTCACATGTTTTTAACGTTCTATGTAAAATGCTTTTCACTGGCAGAGGGGATTTTGTGAGGAGAAATGGGAAAGAGAGGAAAAGGGTGAAAATAATTAGGAGATGCAGATTAGAAAGCAGTTCAATTAGGAATATATGTGATGATGAATGCATTATGGTATTTTAGGTGGATGAATATCAGTGCTAGCTTTGGAATGAGTGAATGTTTGGTACCTCCCTAAGAATATTTAGAAGTGAAAGTATTTGGTGATAGACAAAATGTTTTGGTTCTCTGTCTGTTGCTCTTACTGTATTTTACTAATTTAAAATAGGTTCCTTCTCCAAGCCATGGTTCAGTTTGTCTGTAAATTTCTCAGTTTGGATTTCTACTTCATTTACTTTTGTGTTTGAGCACATGGGTGTCAGTAGGCATGAATTTCTACTAGGAAGATTAGCAGATAGCCTATTTCAGTGTTTTACTGACCAGAATTTGTCAATAATATGTTACAGAGAGAGATTACCTTGTTTAATATCTAAGAGCTTGTTATTTAAACAGCTTATTAGAATGAAAGCTAACAATTAACTGAATTCATAACTAAAATAATTCAGACTACTTTAATCTATGTGATGCTTTAGGTCATGTTTCTATTGTATGCAGGAAGAATTTTAAAAAGCCTGAAGAACTTGCTTTTCATTATGAAAATTTTGTTTCCTGTGAAAGACAACAAATGGGTGTTGATGATACTTTCACTATGAGGAAAAGATAATGTGAATAGTAGTAAACCACAACGGAGGTAATTGTGAATGCTGATGATAAATTCCACTAGTTCCAAATTGTGCCCTTGAGCAAACTGGAAATATCACAATACTTTCTTTAAACTTTGATGTTCATCTCACATATTTCATAATAAGGATTTTTTCTATATTTGAAGTTGGGAAGATCTATTTTTCATTAAATACTCCAGAAGAACTCTTCTGATTTAGCTAGTTTTCTTACCCTGTTTCTCCTTTAACCGAATTCTTCTGTTAAAAAAGGAAAATGTCTAATCAGAATCCTTTGCTCATAATTCATCCACAGATTCCTAGTGAATGTGTGTGAATCAGATGATCTAGTTCAGTGTTCTTCCCTAATTTAGTAAATTTCTATTTCTGATTTTCACTTTAGATTATTTCAGGTTTAACTAGATTTGCAGATAAGGCTTGAGGTGACAAAAAAAAATTGTATCTAGAAGATTTAGAGTTTGGGTGATGTAGCAAGAAAAGAAAAAAATACGAGCTCTGAACCAATAAATTTTGAAGGGCACTATAAGTCTTTTAGGGATCCTAATGAAAAATTGTAAGGAGCAAATTCATTACAAAACATATATATAGAAGGTAAGATCTGAAGTAGCAATTCTTGCAAGACAGTACCGGGAAAGTACATTCTCATTTAATCAGGGAATGAGGTGCTGAAGAACCAACATTTTTAGAGAAGGAAAAATTAAGTTTGTGGTTAGCCTATTTCCAGGAAAGCTTCTTAGTGGATTAGAGGTTGTATACAGATAGGATTGTCTGTATAATTAGGCTTAGATTCATCCTATTACTTGATACCTTGTCAGGTGCCTCACTGAAAGTTTATTAACTGCTAGCATGCTGTTTTTTAAGGGAAGATAATACCTCCAGGGAGTGATTCAGATTTAAGGTATACAGAACTCCCAAAGACCTTCTCACCTATGACCATACCTGCTCTTGTCTGTGTCTTTTGACTGAAGTGCTGCTGTTATGAGTTCAGTCACCAGATTCGGGATGGAGGAATGATAAATCAGTAACAATATCCATGACTGCAGGTAAATTCGATTCACAATCTATTTTGATACTTAAAAGAATTTCTAGACAGCCCAGGTTTTGCTGGGATGTTTTGGTCTGCCTTCCTACAAAACTGTGCTATGTTCCTTGTCGAGCCTTAGTTCTAATTTAGCTGCCTGTCTTTGAAAATCGTTTTGGAAAGGAAGGAACTGCCATTTGAAGGCAACAGTTGCTCCATAGTGATTATCCACTCCCTGATGTCACTGTTACACACACAAGGTAGGTGAGATGAATCCCACTGATATCTAAAATTCTGAATTACTGTACTCTGCTGTTAGTCAAACCCTCTCATATTAATATGCACAGAGCAGCTTGTGACCAGAAAGCTCAAGTCTGACAGTTTAATGCTGCATACTATATTCTTTCCAAACATTAATTTCCTGTATTTATTTTTAGTTTTGATTTGGGGTTGTAAATATGTTTTCTGACATTCAGCCTAATCTTCTTCAAAATATTTCAAAACTGCTTTCTAAAAACTGTGCATAGAATTTATCTTCTGAATTGTTCAGTTCACTCAGCAAAGCCATTACTTTGTAAAATCTAACTTTTAACCAAGTTTTTTTTATTTCTTTTTTTTTTACTTTTACTGTTAGAATTAATGCCTCTTGTTCTTTGCATATTTTATTAAGTATTTTCTTTCTCTTCTTGTTTGCTTTTGGTTTCTAGTATTTGCATTTGTATACAATCTTACTGATTAAATTTAATTTAGTCATATAGTGAAAAATTTTTGTCTATTTTTCTTTAAAAAAATATTTTTCTCTCTTTCTTATTTCTACAAACCTATCTTATTCCCTTAAGAAAAATGGTTCAATCTTTGCAGTTAACCTGGGATTATATTAGAGTATATCCATTTTCCTTCTTCACATAGATTTTTCAGTGCCACTTTTGGCAAATAATTTGTGTTTTAACAAATCATTTCTTTTTGCTGGGCAGAGGATAAATCCATTAGCTTTCTAAAAATCTCATACACAACTCCATTATGATAAAAATGCTGATCATGACCGGCCAGTCATGTCTTGCTGTTTTGAAAGCCACTGAACATTCTTTTCATAATCTTCACGACCTTTGTGTTGTTTCCAGCTGGAAATGTTTTTGGTTGAGAAATGGGAAGCTGCAAAACTTAAGCATGTTTTTTCAAGGACATAGACAATAGATTTGCCAGGTTTGTTTTTTCTTGAGAGCCATTAGGAAACCACAGTGTAGGCAAGGCCTTCAACATGACAACTGGAGTGGAAGGATAATTTTATTTCTGCCTCTGCTAACTGATGAACCAAATCACATGGAATCAGGGAACAGAAAACATTTACTTAGGAATCTGTGGGACTTGCCCACAAAAATAGGGGAAGCCTCTTCCTAACTATAACTATTTGAGAAATATGGTTATTTAAGACAAAATTTTCACACCTGAATATGCCATAAATTCTGCCTAAGTAGCTTCTGTTTTCCTTTCCTGCTTTTTAAGCATTAATGTTCCAATACCATTTCAATACTATCCTCTCATTTCTAGAATTCTCTCAATTTAAGCACTTGAAGGTACATGGCAAAGGTCTCCTTACAGGGAAACATCTTTATTCAATATAGAGCTTTAATTACATGATCACATTTTGAAGCCTGTGTTTAAGTTTCACAGAGGTCAATGGCTCCAAAGGCTCATGCTTGAAAATGAGCATGTGCTAAAGTGCTTCTCTAAATGGAGATAGGTTCAAACATATGCTTAAGTTATTTCCTGACTCTGGGACCAAACTACATCCAGGGCTAAACTTGGGTATCTCTAGTGAGATTAATCTAGTATTTACAGCTTTAAATTTTATTTCATTCTTTGTATTTTCTTTATTCTATTCATGGATGCTTCCCATTTGATATTTTCATGTTATTTGTGCTCTTTTAAAATGAAAACTGTATGAGTTTGCATTTTTTCTTTAATTAATCACACTTTGCTGAAATTATGTATCTCAGCATGTTATCTCACTCTCTGAATTCTCATAACTCTGTCACATAGAGCTGTCCTTCATTTCTACCTCACACAGTGTAAGCAAGAGCTGCTAATGGCAACCACCCTGGAGCTTCATATCTTCTTCTAAAATATCCTGTCAGAGATTTTGGTATCTGCATCCCTAAAGTATGTTTGGATGTAGATATAGGTGGAGAAAGGAATGGAGATGGTAAATAAATTGAAACTTCTGTTGAATGTTTTCAAGAAAAGGAAAGCAGGGAAGAACATTTGAGGGTCTAGACACTAATAAGTTTTCTTTTATTTTGGAGGAAACATGAGCTAACTCCACTTGTATCTAGAGGAATACTACTTGAATGCATGTACAGCTAAGGCTAACAGTTCAGTCTAGGCATTTTGGAATGTCATATGCATTGCTCTTGCTAAAAAGAATCCATCACATTGCCTCCTTTTGTCCAAATCCTGTATAATTAACTCTGCTCCCACTAATCCAAGCTATTCACAAAACAGGGACTCTGTTAACAGTATATTTTTAAAAATCTGATTGCTGGCCAGTATTTATAAGTTTTTGCCAGGAAAGATTTGTATAAGAACTGCACTATTGGAAAAAAAAACTTTTGGGGTTTTGTTTATTTCTGTTCTATAAGTGAAGCTACTCATCTGTTTAGAAAGCACCTTTGAAAATTCACAGCTTAGTACTTTACATGAGACTTTTCACTCATATTCAGTGCCTCTGGCGTACAAGCAAGTGTCATATGGTTGCAATTAAAAGGATGTCACAAAAACTTCATTGTAAGTAGGGTAACATATGCTCTTAAGGGGTTTGTTTCAATTTCCAGTGCTTTGAGTCTTGCTGGGGTTGGGAGTCACATCTTTCACAGCTAGTCAGCCTTTCTGCCTTAGATATGTCAGCTGATGGGGCGCCAGTTAAAACATCTTCCGGAAATGTTGACAAGTATCTGAAGGGAGACTGCCAACTTCTCCAAAATAAACAGAGATGACTGAGGAATAGGAGTGGCAAGTCTTGCTCCAGAGGTGGTACATCTATCAGTCAAGCAGACTATGTGTGGCATTTGAGAAATATTTCTTCTTAAGGGATAGAGAAGGGGTTTCAGTATTTCTACCTTCTGCTGTGGGAACAGCCACAGACTTGCCAAACATGAGCCAGAAATAGGAAAAACAAGTAATTAAAAAGCCCCAACCAAACAGAACTGAGAGCACAGAAATGAGAGAAATATAAGATGTGTGACATTCATGCTTATCACAGAAGGCTAAAGCAGCACAAATTCAGTCCTGCTGCAAGAACGACCTAAATTAGTGAGAGAGACTCATCTTGCATGCCTACACTCTTAAAATGCATAGCTGCAAAATTTGTTGGATGTGTTTACAAAGAAATGCCTTGCAGAGCTATTTTCTCATTATGAATTTGTTAGAACAGGGGCAGGCATTTGACTCAAGCTCTCAATTTACGTTGGCACACATACAATCAAATTTTCCTAGATTTCAGCATAATCTTTACATCTACTATACAAAGAGAGCAGGGAAATCTATCTGCAAATTGTACGTTCGAACGCTCTAACAACATATTGCCATTTGGTCTTCCTTCATGCAATTTTTTTTTTCCTGTCAGAGATTTCCCCCCCACACTTTCATTTTAATCCTCTTTTTAGCAATTGCATTTCCCTTCCCATACGGCTCACGTCTCAGTGTACACTAGTAATTCAGCTCTGGCTGTCAAAAAAATTAGCAATTAAATGTGCTGGGCAGAAAGTAGCAATCCTTAATTATTTTCCCATATAGCCCAAATATATTCTTTCAGTTATGAACATTGGGAGAAAAAAATCCTGCTGCTGACAAGATCCTATTTCAGTCTGTTGTATGACTGAACTCATCATTACTTCCATAAAAGCCTTAAACATATTCCCTTTCCCATCTGTGTTAAACTTCTTAAGAGGAGGGAGGTGCTAAAATTCCAGTTGATGTTCATATAAGCTAATATTTTTATCTTAGCTGCAAAATCTTTATTTGGTTTCTTGGCCATTTACTAATGCAGGTTTACGGCAATCATATCTCCACAATTTGTAGTAAATTAAACTAAAAATCAAATTAATGTCCTTCTCAATTTATAGCAATGGAAAGAAAATATTTATCTGTCACTAATGATCTCTTTCACCAGTGAATTCTGCTTTTATACAGGGGTGATTCTGTTTAGAATGGCAGAGTTTAGCAATGTGTCTTCCTTACTGTATATCTTAAAGGTGACAGTGTTGAAATGTTGAAAGTATAACTGTTCAAGTAGTACCAAGGGCATTTAAAATTCCAGGTGATGTACCAGAGGGTTTTTTTCTGAATCTTGCTGAAACTTTTACAAATTTATTTTGTCCTGTTAATTGCTAAGTTGTTTGATTGCACTCTGCCTAAACCATATTCATTCTTTATTTTTAGGATATCTTCACAATATCATATCAAATCAAATTGGATGATTTTTAAAAGGTTAAGAGCAGAGTAATTTTGAGCAGTCCAAGAGCAGTGTCAATATCTGACTTGTGATGGCCTTAGTCAGAAGAGGGGGCCCTCCTCACACGCAATTTAGTGACTTGGTGTGCTGTGTGAGGGTTTGACCACATCATATATTTAGGTCAGGAGAGGCAACTTGGGCTCACTGTGTGTAATGTGTGAGATTATGGGACAAGGACCTGATCTGATTCAGAACATTACATTAAGCCTGTGGTAATCTATTTTTTCTCAACAAAATCTACCACTGCATTTCTATATTTGTATCTCATTAAATCCCTTGAGCAAAACAAAAGAATGAGAATAACCTCTCAAAAGTATATTTTGTTTTTACAAATCAGTCTTGCAGAACTGTGTGGTAATTAGTGTTTTTCACTGGTGTTCACCACAAAGTAAGTTTTATTTTTTAAATCTTTTTGCAATGCTTTTGTACATTCCTGACAGCAGTATCAATGGTCACAGCTGACAGAGGTCTGTATTTCTAAGCCATGTGTTATACTGACAGTACTATGAAATATGGCCAAAAAAAGAAATATGGCATATTATATTGAATACATAAAATTTTATTTTTTCTCTTGATAAGGTGTCCTGATTAATCATGTCAGACTAAATAGATGCTCAGAAGTAGCATGGAATTTTTAATGCTACTGCACAGGACCATCATCTTAGAAGTGGCTTTACAATTACTGCTGTCAGTGTTGTTCTTTTTTTTTCTCCAGTGTGGATGAAGAACAGGGGATACATCTGCATTAGTATTTTGGTGTGTATCTGCTGTTCTGTCCTCAAAACATCTGGTTTTCTCTGGTTATTTTTCTCGGTTGCTTTGAACTGCAGAGCAGTTTTAGGACACCGATTCAGTTTTAAGGTAGACTCCTTTCAGAGAGAGCTAAGATCTGGCAGGTTCACATCAAATGCCTTCTCAACGTCTTTAGCATCTGAACCAAATACTGGCTTCAGGTAGGTACACACATGGTAGGGATGTTCAGCCCAAAGGACTAGATAGAATAAAATTCAAAGCAACAGTCTTTCCCTGGCACCAGGGAGAGGTGGGGAGAGAGATAAGGTTTTTTGGGTAAAATGATTTAATAATCCACCCCAAACTACTTGCTATTATGCCCAGTGGTAGCAGACAGGACTCTGGAAGCTAGGGGACAAACTCCATCCATTATGACAAAATAAGCCAAGCTACGAAAGGATTGAAAGATTTTACTTCATTGAAAATTCAGCATAAAAGGTATACAGACATCTAGAGTAGATTTACAAATTTCTAGAAGTATAAATTTCCTGGGGAGGTAACAGAGCTTCCCAGTGAGGATGGTGAGGCATGGGAACAGTGGATGCCCCATCCCTGAAAGTGTTCAAGGCCAGGCTGGGTAGAGCTCTGATCAACCTGGCTCAGTGAAATGTGTCCCTGCATGTGGCATGTGACTTGGAACCAGAGGATATTTAAGATCCCTTCCAACCTAAACCGTTCTGTGGTTCTATGAATTCCAATGTTTTGGATCCCCTTTGAGCACTGAGGCACATTTAGTTACACAGCCACAAAGTGTGTATAGGTATTATTTTCAAGCTCTAGGCAGATACCTTCTCAGATCTGGGACTGTGAAGTGGTATCCTTAGTACCTCAAATGAAAAAGCTTGTGTTCTGTTATGGAAAAGTAATTTAAATAATTCTCATTCATGTATTCAATTCAAGCCATTGTATTCCTGTATGGCAAATTTCAATTTATATAGAAAAATGGGTGGTTTGAATTGTACACATTTACCGTTAAAATGCAAAACTTGAAACAGATGGAGGACTCTCGGTGTGAATTTATGAGATTAACACACAGCTCTTCACATCAGCTGGGAAACACTTTGTGAGAGTGAAGGTAGTATGTGTTTAATACATCCTGGTGGTGCTTTTGTGTAGATTGAGAGTTGTATTGATTCTACAGAAACACACAGTGGGGGCATGTTTTTATGTAGATTATCTCACTGGTTACCCAATATAGGAATATAGAAGATCTTAACTTGAGTATTTGAGAAAACAGTGGTACCTCATTTGAATGAATTATCTTCAACTAGCTCTCAAAGACTTTCTCTGATCAGAGATTGTATCAAAGAGTTGGCTTACCTTTTGTGTGTCTTACAAGCAAAGATTTATCACTTTTGAGGAAAAAAAAAACACTTTGATAGAGCTGGAATAATTGTTTGATGTGTCTGGATCAAGCTGCCTGAGAATAAACAAACAAACAAAACATATATGTTTGTACAGTAATGATTAGAGAGGATGATATCAGTTTCTAAAATTCATATTTATCACTATTACCTTGGATTTTTTTCTACATGACATTGAGTACTTACTGTTCAAGTACATGACTTCAGGCTGTTTTCAGTGTATTTTCAAATCACTCAGGGTTGCTGGTTTAAAATATGAATTTTAAATTTTTGTAAGATTGGGTTTGTCCTCATTCCTTTGTGTTACAGATTTGCAAGCTGGCTGTGTGGAAACTGCTACTTTAAAAATAGTGTCGGAAGCATGTCAAGTACAATGACAATGCACGTTTTGCAATGAGCATTTGCTCAACGCAAGGAGATCTGTGAGATCTGCTGTAAGGCAGTCATGGATGTGATAACCCCTTACAAACAGCACATCTTGAGGTTAATAAACACTGCCTTGGCTTCAGCATCTGGAGTGCAAGTTCCATTTTGCATAGAGTCACCTTGGTGGGAGCAGTGAAAGAGAAGTGTGTGCTTGTGTGTATGTGTGCAGGTGCGTGTGACTGAATTTATGACTTGCTGTTAATACCAGCTACAAGGAAATAACATCCCTCGCTATTTCCTGCTTTCTTACTTTATCATTATTTCTTTACAACTTTATTCATCCAGGAGATACACGAAAGAACATCTTTACCTCTGTTGTTAACAATGCTGTTTCCTTTAAGATGCTAAAAGAAAACGTCTCTGAAAGAGGCTCTCACATTTTTTTCGAGGGCCAAATTCAATAGCTGCTGATGTCAGATGAAAGATTGATATTGAATTAACTGAGTGCCTAGCCTTTATTAACCTTTATCCAACATGAGATAAATAGTCACTACAGGTAACCTATTGCAAAAGATAGCTGGCAAAAGGTGGTGTACTTGTACCTTCTTACAACTGTAGGTGACTTTGAATCCTTCCACACTGGGTCTTCTGGCTGCTTCCTTTCGCATGCAATTCATCTTCATCAGTCCTCTAGTGAGAGAACAGAACCTACTCATCAGTTTACAGCCAGAAATATTTTTCACAGTTTTTCAGGAAAGGCTTCTGAGGGCAGAATTTTTTTTTTTTTTTTTTAAGGGAAGCACAGCATGTTTACACAATTGTGCATTATGACTTTGCCATGTGAGTGGAAAAATTTTAACTGTCATGTTCTTTTTATAGACTCATCAAATATTTTGATTTATTTTACTAGTGACTTTCAAAATGTCCTAAAGAAGGACAGGGGTGATATCCATTCCATGCGTACAGTGTTTCTTAGCTGCTGTTCTATTGGTTCTCCAGAACTGGCTGACCTACAGGCAGCAACATTAAGAAAATTATTTTCTTCTACTTTTGAATTTCATTTTTATTTTTCTGAGGCAATAAACAGTGTTAGAAAGCCTATGAGGAAACATGTTGTTAAGAGGCAAAGGTGGGGGAGTTTTAGCATTTGAAACCAGAGGTTATGAAAAAAATAATATTCTGAAGAGTTAGAATTGACCCTGGGTTAGATCATGTGACGGAGTTGCACACACACATACACATACACAATATTAATAATAAAAACATTCTTAATGAAAATATGAGCAAAAGAAACATCATGAGATGGATAGACATTTTCAGATACAGGGCCTGATTATTTCTCAGTGAAGTTTTTCTTCGAACAGCTTGTACCCAGTGAGTGCCTTCTGACTCATAACATACCTTAGAGAATTGGAGTATTCTACATGGTAAGTTTAATAAAATAGCTGAGTAGCACACTTTAGAACCTAGTCACATAATAAAGCCACATAGCTGTGCATTTTGAGACCATCTGTATTGTGAATATAGCAACAAGTCATTCACGTCATTTACCATACAATAACAGTCAGGGAGCTATTTTAGGAGCAATGGTCCTTACATTGCAGACATCTAGCAAGACACTACAAAATACAATTTATTTACTTCAGTGCTTCACAAAGATTAACTTCATCCTTGGGAGGCTAATAACCCTAGGCTCCCTTAATAGTCCATGGAAAGAAATAAGCTATTTCAGTTGATTCTGAGCAGGCCTCTAACTTGAAGGATGAAGACCATTTGGAAAGAGTACAGAAGAGATCAAGAAGAGATTTCAAAACAGTGATCTACTTGTAAAGATTGTGGAAATTTGACTTGTCATGAAGGGGAGATGACAGAGGGATACGAGTGTTTTGAAATACGTAACAGACTGCTGCAAAGTCTGTCGTCAATGTAGACAGTGAATAAGATAAAACAATAACACAGTAAGGAAGATTTATATTAAAGAGTAGAAAAGCCTTCCAGCAGTATAGATATGGAAGCATGCTGAAAGAATTTCTCTCAGTAGATTACAAAGACTCAGTCATTTGTGGGCTTTAGAAGGAGGTAAGACAGACTCCTCTAAGGAATGCCATAAATATAACTAATTCTACCTGGAGAAATCAGTAGAATAGATGATCTATGGAGGCTTCGTAAAGCCCTATGATTTTATGACTTCCTCAAGAACAGTTCTATTTTATGGAATTTGTTAAGAGATTTCTGAGATTTCTGCCTTTAAAAGAACTCAAGCTTTTGCTACCATTACCCCTGTTTAGTGTGCTAGAATATCCACGGAAAGGTTATCAGATGCTGTGTTCCTTCCAATAAGAGATAATCAGCCCATGGATTCTATGATTGATTTCCTGCCTATGAGTAGCACTTCATACATAATTCACTTGACACTATATCATCCTCTTACAATACACAGGTGTATTAAGGCATTTGGTGTTATTACCCTCAGTATTGTCTTAGCTCTACTGAGAGATTTGATTCCCCACTGATTCTCTTTTTCCTATGATAATTCAGTTTACTAATAAGGTGTTCTGAACTGAGTCAAGATTTATGCCCAGTTTTCATTCTAGTACTTAAAGCTTTTTCAATCTCTTCATTCACTGCCTCCTACTGACAAAGTAGATTTCACTAATATCTTTTCAATTCAACAAATTTATTTTTGTCACTGATAAACATATTTAATAGAGGACATATTTGGCTTACTTCTTTCACTTTTACTAATGAAGTAGAAAATAATTGTCATGAAACAAGTTCACTTATTACAGATTTGTAATTCAGTAATATTTGTCTCTGTGTGCTTGCTTATAAACAATTCATTGGATTTGGTCCTACAGGATATGTTAGTGTGTGCACTTTAGGTGAAAACTATAATAAATTTAACAAAAAGTGAGTTGTTTTCATATTTTAAATTTATATAAACAGCAATATCTTCTTTTAATCAGTAATTCCTTGAAATGAAAAGTCCTTTAGTATTGTCCTCAAGCTGAAATTCTCAAGAAGCATTGAGGATTGAGATCTTACATTCTCATTTTCTAATGTTCAAATTCAATCTATAATTTTTTCAAGCAATCTAATTATGATTCATAAGATTAAATTTTTGGTTTAATTAGATTTTTAATCATACCAACACCAAGTGTGTTGCTGGCTAACACATTTTCAGTGGGTAAAAACTCAGTGAATTCCTGTGCAACACCACCTTTTGTCCTTTTCTTACAACATTTATTAAACTCTCCCTGGCATTTTATTTGAAGTATTTTAGCAAAGCTTATCTGGTTAGGGGAAAAAAAAAAGAAATAAAAGGACTATATACATTGTCCAGTGAGTGGAACTAGAGAAGTATTAAATACAGAAATATTTAAATGGTCACATACTTGTGGATCTGACCCTACAATCAATCACATAGTCAAGTTACCATTATTGCAATTAAAAAAAAAATCATAAATTCAATAAATCACACAAATGTGAATGCAGCTATAGGCAATTTAAATTATGTTAACTTCCTACAATAGCAGTTCAAGATCATCCTAATCTTAATTTTACTTCATTCTACTTTAAGTCATGCTTGGAAAAACTGTATAGAAGTTTTTAACAGAAGGTTCTATTTATTTTAATTTTATTTATTCTCTTTCTGTAAATTAAGTAGAGCAGTTAATTTTTTATTTCCTCTCCCTTTCTTCCCCAGTAGTACCATAAGTAGAATTTAAAGAGCCTGCACAACCCCCAGGTGAGCTGAGGTGCTGGAAATGCACAACAGTTACACATTGCATAACAGCTAAAGAAAATAATTTTAAAAAAATTAAATTGCATCATTATGTGGTAAAGCCATTTGCTAGAAAATCTGCTATATTTTCTCAACAGTAGTAGGGAGGGGTCAGAAAATGAGGATGGCAAATTATTTTCATGTAAAACATTATGAAGTTGTGTGATATCTAGTAGCACAGGGATCATAAATCAGCAGTAGAATGGGCAAGAGAATATAAAATACATTGACATTGCGTGAAGGAAATGCAAGCCATCTTCACTGTTATTCTGCTCACTTTTTCCTAAGAAAGGCTAGATTCAGGCTGAATTCAGGCTTCAGACAGTAAATCAGCAGAATGCTGAAGAGATTTCCATTTTTAAAAATCTTTAGTCTGATGAAAATTTTCCTGCACATATTATTTCTTGGCATTTTCTACATGAGGTGACCAGTGCCCCTTCTTTAGGGTTACATGTTTATGTCACTGGAAATATTTTTATTTTAGAAGTTCAGAATGATGGGAATATGCATGAGCATAATTATTTTATTAAAGAAGTATATAAATGCCTATTACTTGTGATCCAAGGAATAAACTTGGAAATAAAATGTTATATTAAGAATTTAAAGAAAGCAAAAGAATTGAATTTTGATCCTTGACTCAGATTTTTAAGTGTTTGAGATTGGCAGTGCTTCATGTGCGTAGTCTTCTTGGGAGAAATTTTCTTTCAGCTAGTAGATGAACCATGAAATTGCTGAAATCAAATGGAGTTTCAGGATTGCACATAGAGCACAGGCAGTTTTTCTTTGTTTACAGCAGTGGATAAAACAATGTGCCTGATGAGCTAAGCCAAGGAGAAGCATTTCTGCAGAGATACATCATGAGTTTTTTCTCTTGCATTGAATCAGTGAAGCAAATTCTCTGCTGTTATAAATTGGTCCAGATTACAGTTTTGTTAAAGGATTGCTGCTGTCCAGTCTGTGCATCTTCCATTTATGTTCCTGTGCTTACTGTCCTATAATTCTAGCCAGGGTTCTCTCAGAATCCCATTTACCACTTGTGTATCTGATTCCCTTGACAAAGTCAATTTTAGTCAATTTAAAGACTTCAGAATTGGCACTGGACTACACAACTTTGTGTATAGCAAAGGAAGAAAATTTATTTTGCATGCATTCCTCTAAAGGGAGTAATTAAGAGGGGCAGGGGGGTAATGATTTGAATTGCTCTGGTATAGAATGAAGTATTTGATAGAAAAGCGTTTTTTTTTTTTTTAACTGGCACAAAGATATGGACAGTTTTTCTGAAGAATGAACTGATGTTAACTATCTCTCTAGTAGGATCAATTGCATCTTGTAAATTATTACCTTCTGAATCCCCATAAACAATAACAATCCACAGTGGGTGTTATAATGCTAATGATAATTGCATAAAAAGAGTATTGAAATTGCAATTATTAGAACTTTTCCTTTCTTAAGATGCTTTATCTGTTGTGGTAATTGAACTTAATTAAATTTTCACAGGTTAGGAAGTATTTTTTTAAACAACTTTGTTAAATGACTCTGGTACTTCAAGCAGTAATAACTATCAAGTTCATCCCTTTTTTTTTCCCCATCATATATAGCAGAATGAGTTTCTTAAAACCTCTAACCATTTAAAGGAGAGGTAATACGCAATATACTCAGGGCACATGATAAGGGGATTTTTCTTGGGTGAAATTTGCAGAAGAAAATTGCTGCTTTTTCCCTCCTTTTTTTGTTTTTTTCTTTTTGTACAGATCAACTCACTACAGATCAATTCACATGAAAATCAGACAACATTTTGATGAGCGTAAAGAGATGTCCTCTGAACTAGAATAAAATGAGTCTGTTAGATCTGGGATCTAATACCAGCTTTAGAAGGCCCGAAAGGAAGCAGTTTCACAAACTAGAGAGTGTTCACATATACATTCATTAAGATGATAAAAAATTATCAAGGAGTTGCATGTATACTATTTTTTTTTAACACACACTTAGTCCTTTCACTAAGTTAAGCAAGATCTATTTAATTTCTCGTGCAAGTCTTTTCAGAGATGGCTTCTAACTGCAAGTGCCACAGCATAATATTGGGTGTCCGTACAAGAATGAATGTAATGCGGCAAACAAAAAGAATGTGGTTGTTTTGTATTTGGCTTTCCTTTAAAGTTAAAACCCCTAAACAAGCAGATTTTGACAGGTGTCAAGAGATTTGTAACATTCAAAGTAGATCCCAGTAGAACAGAATTTGTGGACCAAGTGCAGGTGAGATGATGCACAGTAAATGCAGTCTAATTTTACACTTGCGGAGTTTATTACATGTCTCATCACATCAAATTTAGTTATTGTACCTCCTCCTTTGACTTGCTACTTGATATCCTGTATCCTGCAGATCATCCTTCATTGTCATCTTTAAGTCTGCTGACATGAACTATCCCACTGCCATGGTGTTGGACTTGAAACAAGCGTGGGGAGAGGGTATGCAGAGTAGGACTTCAGCAGAACTTTTCTCATGGGGTGCTCCTCAGCATCACATCCTACAAAACCTGTAACTACAGTTAATAAGACCACAGTTGTGGTGACATGGAAAGTTTGTTGATCCTAATTCAGTTTTCTCTTTTATATGCTTTTGTGTTAAGACGAGAAGGAGAAAAATGGTAAATATTATAAGTCAATCAAGTTTTTTGCACAATCCCGATTATACCTCAGAATCACATAAAAAGAGGTATTTGGAAGAATAAATGTGACCTTTTGGGGCAGAAAAATCCCAACGAAATAATTTATAGCCAAGGAATAAGTATTTTAATTCGGAAATATGTGCTCGTACACCAAAAGATCTTCCATGCAGATTCTTTATCCACCTTTCCTTAGGTTGACCTTCCTGGATTTTCATCTCAAGTAACCTTTCAGAAATGGTAGACATTTGCACCATGAAAAGTTCTATTTTCCACTGGAAAAAGCCCTACATTTTTATGGGAAATTTTCAATTAATCTGTCAAATCAGCTACAAAATTTATGCTTTGTTCCTGCTAGTTGAGGTAATTGGTTTCTCACGTCTCTTTCTATTTGACATATAGAGAAGTCTGTCACAAATACAGAGGCAGGTAGGAAGTGTATGCCATAGGAACAGATGACTTCAAAGGACACTACTGGTTTTGAGAAACTGTAATATATTCCATTTCATACTGAGCTGAAAGTAAATTTTAAAAGTATTGTGTAAAGGGATTATCTGTGTTGGCCTCTGTAGTCCCATAAAAAAGTACCAGTGCCTTGTTTAATGAAAGCTTTTCTTCTTTTTCTGTACATTGGGGGGAAAAAAAAAAAAAAAACCAAACCCGAAAAACAACAACAAATGAACAAAGAAAGAAGTAGAGCATCATCAGGCAAATTGTAATAGATTACATTACTGAGGCAGGCAAAACTAGAGAAAATGTTAAACACCATCAAGGCCTAACAAAGACAAATATTTTGGTTCACTCTTAAATGCGAAAGTCAGATGCACTGCTGGATTCTAATAAGTAGCTTTTCTATTTAGCCAGTTGTTTCTCTTCACAACATCCAGCCACCGAGTGACTGATTTGTGCCAGATGGCATTTCTCCAAATATGTGATATTTCCATGTCTCTGTTCACAGCTTTCTGCAGACAGACAGATAAAAATACACCAGGATATCATTCTACCTGTGGATGAATGAAAATGCATATGACACTGTGACTAATTTAATAGCAGACCAAAAATGCAGTGCAAAGCAGATGTTTATTAATGATTTTAGGGTAAATGAAATTTTTATTAGAAAGCTAGAGAAAAGCTAAGAGAACATGCTAAATAAGTTTGAAAAACAAAACCATTCACACCAAAAGGATGGATTTATGCCAAATATAATAAATTGTTGTCTTGTAGAAGCTTAAAATAAATACTGGTATCCCCCGATTATCAGTGTTTATAGCAACTTATAGTGAACTTTAAATAGCTGTTGCATTAGTCAGGTGTTGAAATGAAAAAAGGAACTAGATGACTGTCAGATTGACAGAGCTCTCAGGCTTATTTGGAATTAGAGAACTCAGAAGTTTGCTGTAGTGTACATTTAGTCCCTACCAGTTTAGTGCTTCAAAGGTAGGTGTCCCCCACAGAACTGCAGAACGGCAAAGAAATCAAGATTTCCCATTTCCTTCTCAGTTCTGAAGACTCCCATTCAGGAACTTGATGTAGTGCACACCTGGCCACTGTGAAACTTCATCAAAGGGGCTTTGTTCTCAGAAAGAAAGAGTCTTAGAAGAAAAAAGCTTGGAGGTGGTCTCCTTACCAACTGGGAAGGAATATTTTCACTCCCATTTTTTTGTGGGTCTAAAATAAGAGCCACATGTTGGTGATACAAAAATGTTTCTGGAAGGGAAGATGAAAGATATTAAATACTTTGTGGACAAGATATCCCAGAAGAGTATATAAGAAAAAAGATTTATAAAAAAATTAGGGCGTTTTGTGAATTTGTCCAAGAATAAAAGGGTGAGAAACATGGTTAACAATAAAAGGGATTTTTATGGCAAAGACTTTTACATCTGAGTAATTTTTTTAATACTTAATATTTCTACTTTCCAAACTATGAAATCTACATTTTCTCATTGAAGATTTTAAAGCAGCAAAGGAGCAAAACAAGAGAACAAAAGAGCAATGCATTGTTTATATAACCTGTGGTTTGTATCTTAGACTTTGGAGTATATTGAAAGATTAGGACTAGACTGTAGCAGAGCATTTCTGTGTTCAAGACACAGAAATGTATTCATTAGGCACACCTTACTCTTGATCCTTATAGCATTTTAGATTCCCCCTCCACTGTCCATGGAAGAAACATGAAATTAGCTTTTGTTAGCATTTCTCAATTACTAAAATATAGTTATATGGAAGTTTTTAGAAAAGTTCATGGGCTTGTCAAACCCTGCTGTTTAAAAGCCGTAGAAGTTCAACCATTAGTGGCTTTTGAAAAATATGTTTTCCTCTTTATTTCTCTGTCTCCAAGGTTTTGTAGCAGTATTGATCTTCAAGTCAATGCATCATTATGTTGTTCTGTGAAACCACTCATATCCTATCGCTATGTAAGTGCAGCCACTGGGGGGGAAAAAAAAAAAAGTGTATTTTCCAGGAAATAATACTTGGATTACAAGCAAAATCAAGAAAAGGAAAAGCAACAAAAGGAATTTCACTTGAATCTACAATCAATAATATTTGACCTTATCTGGTTCTTAATTGGTTGGTTCTTCAAGTGTTTAGAATGGTGGATTACTTACCCTGGTTAGTGGAGCTGTTTTACAGCAGCTATGTACCTTTGTATTGATCAGGGCCGTGTGCTTGGTCATGATTACACTGTAATGGATCGTTCAATGGAAAGAATTTACTTGAGCACTGTTAGCTCTTAATAAGTCACCACATGTTCACAGAACAGTGTGATTATTCTGTTCTGTTCCAGAACTGAAGGATGCTGAAGCAATAATATTAGGAGAGAATTTATACAGCAGTGTTATCAAACTGGAAAGATTAAAGTTGAAGTATAAAGGATTTGTGAGCTGTGAAGAGCTGTCAATACTTTTGACTAGTTTTGGTTTTAACTTTAAATTTATTCAATTATTGCTGTTTGGAAGTGCATAGGTGTAGAAAGACATGCTTATCAATACACATGTGCCTATACAGTTACGATTAAGCAATTACATAAACACATCCTTGTGCTTTAGGTGGTCTTCAGTAAAGAAAGATTTTTTTTTTTTTCTTTCTTATTCTTAATCAGTTTTAATTTTATCCTCCTTAAAATTTAACTTCAGTTAAATGTGGATGATGGCCAGATACTGAGAGCAGACATTCAACATTAAAAGATACTTTGCTCAAAAGGACTAAGATACTTATTACCTGTAGTTCTGTTCATTTTCTTTACTACATTAAATTTAAGCATATTTCTTAAATTTCTATGAAATGTAATAAATTATAATCTCTTTAGACTTCATTTAGATCAGAATTACATTCACGCCTGCGTTTTTTAATTATTGTCATTAACAGGAATTCCTCTACATAGTAAACCTCTGGTTTCATGTAGATTTCAATAATGTCACAGCCAAGCAAAAAAATCCTAAAAAGAACTCATTATCTAAATTATGTGTCCCCTTGTAATTATGCAAGTCATTCAGCAAAACATTTCTGTTATCATTAAACAGCCAGTTGGCTCCTGTGTACTGATATGCAACCACAGTGACTTCAGCTGAGGAGATATTTAATGTTGCTGTGCATAAAATAAACACAGAACGGTTGACATGACATATTTAGGACAAAAGAAGCATACATACAGTAGTTAGAAAAAAAACCCCAAAACCTACATGCTGAATATTTCTGGTTTGGAGACACTGTACAATTTGTTCATATAAATCCTTTGCAGAGTTTCTTTTTCAGTTATGAATTCAGAGCATACCCTACAGCACTTTCTCATGCAGCAGCAACTAATTGAGGGAATTCTCTCTATTATTTATGGATTTTACATTAGCTTAAAGATCCTTGTATTTCACAAACAGTTTCTCTAGCATGGAGGAGCATAACTTTGATCTAGATTCTCCAGTTAGATTCTGTTAAATTCATGTAACCTTATTGCTTCTCAGCCTATGTCCCAACACTGGTTTTATCTGAAGAAAATGTTCTTCTTGAGCTGAAAAAGCATGATGCATCTTTTAATAGAATTATTTTTCACTGGAAACATGGCAGGACAGCAATTGCAGCAAAGAATTTATATAATGCAGTGTGGAATGCAAAGCATCTGAGACAAGGGCAGAGAAAGCTTTAAAGATAGCTGGTTATTTAAGACTGTTTTGTAGATTGTAGATTCACACCCTAATCAGGTTCACAGTGTGATTGTTTTCTGGAAAACTGTTGTCTTAAGTAAAAAAAAAAAAATTATTTACAGCAAAGTCTGGTTATATGTGTATGTGCATGTAAAGGAAGTAAAGAAGACATTTATATGTGGATTTTTTTCCTATCGGAAAGGCTGTGTGTTTAACAGTGAAATCTGTGTATTTGACCAGTAAAACACCTTATTTTCTTAACGTAAATAAAAAGTATAGCAATTTTTTGTCCTACAAGTGTCATTTTCTTTATCAGACATACGTTTTTGGTTTGGAGGACATTTTTCATCTGGGTGACCTTTCAAACAATCATCTGTACACAGACAAGTGTAATGAATCTTCTTCTGTTTTCTCTTTTCAGTTCTACTAGGTGTTCGTGACAGGGTAGTTCATTATGGTTTCTTCTTCTGGAAGTTGCCTCAAACTTTTTTTTTTGAATGAAAGACATTTTTTTCACCTCTTTTAAAAAGGAAGTAAAAAAAAAAAATCAAGTGTTTCTGAAAAAGTCTTGACAGAACAGTGAAATGCAAGCAGTAATTCCAAGGACTGGTTAAAATGTGACACAGACCAGGATATTATTTGTGGCAGTAACAATTAATGTAGGAAATTTATTTACATGAGTTTTCAAAAGTAGACAGGAATCTCTGGAGGGAAAAGAAAAAGCCACAGTAATTTTTACCCTTGCTCCAAGTTTATTTTTATAAACTGAACATGTTTATTGGTTTGCTCACATGCACAACTTCAGACAACCAAAATCCCATTTCTATTTTTATTAGCAGAAAATCACACAAATTACAAAAACGTCTTTGATGTACTTTTATTGGTTTTTGCTCCAGAGTCTGCCTGTACGATGAATACGCCTGGAAGTGTGTCAAGGCAGTGAGAGCAGCTGGGTACCTTGTGTCTGTGAGCAGCCCCAGGAGCAGCACGGCTGC
The DNA here is from genome assembly GCA_013396875.1 of Vireo altiloquus. Lineage (NCBI taxonomy): Eukaryota > Metazoa > Chordata > Aves > Passeriformes > Vireonidae > Vireo > Vireo altiloquus. The sequence continues at coordinate 798,860 of VZRF01013944.1, forward strand.
ACGCTGGCTGCCTGCTGGGCACAGCCCTGCCCCGTGCTCTCCTCCCCACACTGTGACTGGGAGAGCTTCTTCCAGGAGACACCTGTGCCAGGCCCAATATCACATGGCGCTGGTGGGTTCTTTCTGTTAATGACTGAGAGATGCTGATATAATTGAGAGGCTTTCCTTTGTGGTTTGGCCTAGGTTCTTTGTCTGGTTTGTCTAAAATAAAAGTGAAAAAAAAGGAAAAAAATCCCAGCTCTGAAATAATCACTGTTAGAGACATGTATATTTCTAGACACGAAATAACATCTCTTTCCAATCACACGCATTTCTCTCCTATTAAAACTATCTTCAAGTGGTTCATAAAGGCTTACTTATTAATTTTTTCCATAACAAAGTGCATATATGCCAGTGATGCAGAAAGCAAGCTACTGCCAGGAACTATTCCTCCCTGTTGTAAATAAAACAACAAAAAAACAAAACTTTATTTCTTTATAACTGGAATGTAAATTCAAAGGTGAAATATAGATGAGGAAATGATAAAGGAAAATTTCAGGAGGAAAATGTCTGAAAAACAGAATGTATTCCAGTGAATAGTTTTAAAATCTGGTCTGAAATATCTTCACTAGAAAACGTTTAATTTGCTATATTTATTACTGGAGTTTGCACTTAAAAATACCATGGCATTAAGCAGGAAGAATATTGGTAAAATATGTTAATTGGCAATTAAAGGCAAGGATTCTGATATTATTTACTCTACTAAACTTGAAATAATGTTAGCTCTTAAGAATTTGAGTTCAATATCAGCTTTTGACTAGGAGTAGGTAGTAACTCAGATGAGAATCTCAGAAAATCAGTTTTTCATGGATGGTTCAAGGGGGATGAGCAAAGAAGGGGCCAGATGCAGATTTCTTCAAATAGCAGAGAGTAGGGAAAGTGCCATTCTCATTCTTTGTTCATTATTTAACCCCTATGATTTCTTCCTTGCTTCTTCAAAAGATCTGTATCATCAGTTACTTTGAAAAGTACAAGTATTTCAAACCTTTTCATTATAGATTGCCAGGAGTGTAGCCTTCCTTTTGTCTATTTTAAATACCTAAATTTGCCTTAGAGAATCTAAAGAAGAACCTCACAGGTCTTTTTGATTAGGATTTATAGTATTTGAAAATGTTGAATTTTTTCTCTTCTTTGAACACCAAAAGCTCATCTGGATAAAAGAGGTCTTCTGTGCACTTAGGGACAGTGGAAATTCTCCAAGGAAATTCTGTGGTTCAATGAAAAATTCCATCCATATGAGAGCTGTATAAACCTGACCCTCATGACTACACTACCAGTAATTCAAATAAAATCATATATAAACTGGCATTGGGTCATAGCACAAGATACAGTGGTTATTGCTGTGCAGTGATGGATGGGTATATAATAATGTCAAAAACCGATACTGATTCATGGAGGTTCTTCTACTTTCAAAATAAGCAACCTTCACCTTGCCTTCAAAATCTTGCTGGGGGAGGGAATCTTTTCCCTTTCTTGGCCTAGATAGATATTTCAAAAGCTTATTCCCTGATACTTGTTATATTCACAAAATATTTGTTCTGGCTGTTTGCATGATTTGCAGCAGAAGGGATTCACCCTACATGAGAAATCATTGTCTGGAATAAATAGTACAGAGGTGGTATGCACAGCATTCAATCCGAGGTGAATGGCAGCCAAGAGGGTGTGATGGGAGTTAAGTTAAGTGTGTTTTACCTATAACTGTTTTACATCCCTTTGTGATGTATGGGTGGCATGATGCACTCTGTGAATCTTAAACATTCGTATTTCTGTTTCAGCTTTGAGGAGGGAGAAATACTGTGCTCTGTATTAATTGGATAACTTTGGCTCAAGCTTTTAAGTGTGACAAATGGAGATGTGCCAAACTGCCTGAAAGTAATTCGGGTTGTCAGTGAACCACAGTGGCTGCCAGTTTGCAGACAATTTCTAGTCTTCTTGGGTCTGTCACATCTCTTTCACACTACCTATTTACCATCTGAATAGAAAGCCAGCACTCTGAGACATAAATAAATGTATTTTCTTTAATATGTCAGCGTTTCTTTGAGGGACTTGTATTACACTGAGCTACACATCGTGAACCAACCTGAACTTCTGCAATGACAAAAATTGCAAACAGGTCTCCTCAAACAAGCAAGAATTCAAGTGCTGCAGGAAGCCAAAGAACACAATTAATGATGAGGCAACTTTGTGGTTGTCATGTAATTTTCTTATGTTGGAATGATGTTTGTGTTAGGTTAGCTCATTCTCCCCAGGACACCTGAAAGGATATTTGCGATAGAACAAACAAACTACCCCTGTGGATGTGACAGCAGAAGGCTTTGTTGCTTTATGAGTCTGATCCAAAGATGCCTTATGTTCCTTAGTTTACAGGAAATCCAGGGTAAACCTTTTATTTACAGATAGGGAACATTTGCCAGAACAGAATAAAAAAGCAGCTGATTAATCAGCATGCAGCCTTCATCTGGTAGGGCCTAGCTGCCTGGACCTTTATAACATTTGGAAGATTAGCCTTGGTAAGAGAAATGTTGTGTGGAAATGCCTTTGATAGCTCTGTGCATTAGTCTATCATGCTTTAGAAAGGGGATTGCTCAGGGTTTGAAAAAGTCTGCGTGTTAGAACAGAGGATGTTCACGGCTGGGGAAAAAATTACCTCGTTCTAGTTCTGTACTGCTGCCCTTTGAAGCAAAACGAGAGGAAAGCTTGCTCTGCAACTTTAGTAGATAAAATCTGTTTTCTGGAACATTACCAAGTCTAAACATATATCACCTATGAGAAACAAGGCGGACAAAGGATTGTATTCCTAAATAGTCTTGGAATACCTAGGCAACTGCTAAGAAAACAAAAATAAGGAACAGTGCCCTGCTAGTTCGACCCTTAAATTATGCAGCTGTTCATTACCAGAATTATATATCTCATGCTGCCCTTTGGAAGGAAGGCATGGTGCACAGAGCTGGAACAATTACTGAATTATAGTACAATAAGAAAGGCCTCCTAAAGTGTCACATGCATGTAGAGGAAGATAAGAAAGGCCAGCTTAAATTCTTGGCATTTTAAAGAAGGCAATCAAGAAACCCTTTGAATTCCTTGGTGTTCTTTGCCTGCAGTTCATCTACATTTTTATGCATGTCTGACAAAGCATCCCATTCATGTGTCAGCACTCTCGTCTCTGGATGCATTAGTGTTTATTACAGGCTGAATTTGCAGATGCTGCCATTTGAAAACAGTAATAGAGCCAGTTGTGTGGCCTTAATATTTATATAATTAATAATGATTTCATGCTTCCCTCCCCAGTGCTTCTGAAATAAAAACAGCTACATTAGCATGGTCAAGCATAACAGGGCTCAATACAATTCTGTAAGCCTAAATTATTTTGCCATAACAGGCTTTGAATTTTACTCTGAAATAAAATGTGTTGTGTTAATCAGCTTACTGTTAATGAATGATTTGGGTGGCATATTTGGCACATTTTTTCACATTTAGCTATGAGATTTTTTTTTTTTTAATTGACCACACATAAAATGTATACTCTGAAGAGAGGGCTGGAGTGCCTTTAATCTTTTGTGTTTGAAAATAATGTGCATTTTTAATCTCCCAAAAGTTTATCTGTGACTGTGGTCTGGAAATTAGCCTAATTAAACTTTTTTATTATTATTGTTCCTTGCAGTTATATTTTCAGATAGTGTTTCTCTTCATGCATTTGGATTGTGCTGAGAATACCCATAATCACACCCAGACTTTCAATGAAGCAAAGGTCATTCAATATTTCTAGTTTATACATTTGTTATCCAGAAATAGAGCCTGTTGGTAAAAATAAGAATTACAGTCTCCAGTATATTTAGTACAATAGTGTTTTGCATGTCTGCATGTTAAATGCTTCCTGACATTGGCAAAGGTAAAATCATAAGGAAAGGTAATTTAATAATACATCAGGCTCTCTATTTTATTTATTTCACTGGGAGTAGAAGATTTCAGTTATGCGTACATTTTGAAATGAAAAAAGCAATTAATAGATGCTGGTAGACTCGGAGAGCATTTAAAGATGTGTGGGGTTTTTGTTCATCTGTTGTTTTTTTATTCTACTGTTTTGTCCTGAGTTTTGAAGGTGATCGAGTCAGTAAATTATCTGTCAATTGGGATCAAATTCTAAGTAAATATTCATTACAAACTGGCAAAGGAATTAAGGACAGTAAATATTTTACAGTCTGTTCCTCTGTTGTGTAAATATTATAAAACTTTAGAAAAAGTAAAAAGCAAAGGAAACCCTTTTGATTACAAAGACAAAAAAGGAATTACTTGCCTTTTAGAGGATCCAACTAACAGTTTATATGTCTGAGGTTTGGGAATGATGAGCAAATACAGAGAGAGCTCTGATAGGCTTACTGTGTGGCTAAGCCTAAGAAATAGGATCCCCATTAGCAAAGCTGAAAGGCACTTTTATTGCTTTTATCTCAGATGCTCTTCAGCTATGTTCACAGAGTAGCTTTTCCAGAACTTCTGAGGATTGTATGTGAGGATTCTTGTGTCTTTTGTCCTATAGTCCGTTTACTTTGCTCTGCTGTAAGCTAGTCACTAAAAGCTTGTATCACTTCTAATTTCAATAATATCTCTACTGTGTAGATGGAGAAGAAGTCACTTTTCCCCTTGCTGCTTTCTCCGTGACCCAAGAATAGGATGCTTGAGAGGGGAAATAATTAACAAAGTCATCAATGCTTTTTTCAGTCTCCTAGCACAAGTACCTCAAGTAGTAAAGTACTTACACTACAAGGGAAGTTGTAACTGTCTTACTCAGCGACAGTTCAGAAGCCTTTCTGAGACAAAAAATTTTTAGTCTTCAAAACATCTGTTTATCTTTTACCCTTAAGTTTCCAAAACTTAACCAGACCTTAATCAGAAGCAATGTGCCTCGTGAAGCACAAAACCACATGGAAATCCACGATCAAGAGAGTAACTGTAGTTCCCTCTTTGCCTGAACCAGCCTGTGGTAGGGAAGACTCCAAAGGGAGATTATGTGCAGGGTTCTGGTCTCAGAGCCACAGAATGCTTACGGTGCAAATCACCATGTGGGCACCACCGTGCCTGTGTAGCTCCTCTTCCAACAGACGTTGGGCTGCAATTGGACTTTGTGTTTATTATTTGCTCATATTATTTGTTTGTGGTCGATAGATGAGGTCAGAAGGGAAACTTGAGGACAACAAAGTGGATTTTACAATTGTTCTGTGTATGAGTTTCCAAGAAAAAATACAAAATGAAAGTTTATGGGGTTAATGGAGTAGAACAGAAGATCCTTAGCCCCATGTCAAGCTACAAATAGCATAGACATTATTTTAAAACTAGAAATTGTATGTTATTAGGATCTTGGCAATCCGGATTTAAAAGATCTTTGCTGCTGTAAATGAAAGTCATTACTAGGACACTGTCTTAGATTGCTCACTGAAAATTAAACTGTGAAAGCTTGCTATTGCAGTGTTTTAGCAATATGTTTGCTCTCATGGAAGTTTTGTTTTTAGATAAGAGAATTACCAAACTGAAGTAAAGTAGTACATTTCAATTGGTAATGTTACTAGCTTTTAAGTTTAGGAGCTCTGGTTTTGATCTTCAGGATATGGTTTGAAAAATGTGGTTTGAGTTATTTAGAGTTGCAATTGATTAGAATAAGTAAAATGTTGTGTAAATTCTTCAGAGAAAGAAAATTTTTCAATTAAAATACAATAGGAAAGGAAGACATAATTTTTTGTTTCTTGTCCTGCCATTAGTCTGGTTAGCAATAATATTTGTTGCAAATTTATATTTACCAGTAAACTGACCTAATTTCATTGTTTTATACATGGCTGATATTGAATAGTATTGGCTTATTCTTATGTCTTTCTTACAGGGACAGATACTGCGGGTGACAGAGTATCACCCTCTGACTTTAGTGCTGCTATAACAGCTGATACAGCTGGGGATTTGGTTTATGATGTCTGTGAGCAGTTCTGCCTTGAGAGGAAATAAAAAGAGAAAAGGATTTACATTTGTTTTGTGATTCTTTGTTCCTATGGAAATTGAAGACACCTTTTTTTCTATGAGATAAATTTCAACTTTTCATATCTCTTGAGAATGAATTTCAGGCACTATGGGAGAACAAAAGAGAGCATTTCTAAGTAGGAAGAGTGCTTTCAGCCCAGATACAGAAAACATGACACCCCCCCACAGGTCTGGCTTGCTAGAGGGGTTACTAGTCTGTCATCTCTAGCACAGTTATCTCAGTACTTCTTTTGAGTGACATAAGAAGACTCAAATTTGTGCCTGTGAGCTGCAGATAGCTTTTCCTGAGATCAAACAGAGAAAAGAATGTCTACTTTGGCTTTAAACATTGGATTGTAAATATAGGGCTGTTGTTCTTATTATTGACAAGCACTTCTTTGTACCTCTTTCTCTGCACACTCCAAATTCTATCATCAGCCATTAGCTCTAAACAACCTAAAAGGAGTTGGTTGTTTTTTTTTTTTTTTATTTGAAACAACTTTGAATGCTTGCCTTCTCTTTATGGCTGCTGTTGCTGCTGCTGCTGTTAAAATATTCATATCCTTGATTTTAAATAAATAAGGCCTCTATGTTTCTCTAAATCAATGTGGTTAAAAAAACCTTTCTCACAGGGAAGTCTGGATGGATGCCAATTTATCTTTACAATAGAAAGATACTTTCTTGCTGGAGATTTGTAAGATCTGGCTGACATGTAAGGATGATTCTGACAGCAATCCTAGGGTAAATTAGGAATAATTTAGCTGAAGTCAACTGATATTGGTGTAAACAAGATTACAATCAGGTTTTGTATGTATAAGACTCACATGTATCTTAGCATAAGTCCCATTTTTACTCTAGAAATGTGTTGGAATGAATGTTTCAGTAAATATTTGAATGCTGGCAAACATTTTTTTGGTACCTGTCTTAAAATAGGACATAGACATTTTAAAAAGATGTATTGTTTTGGTGGGCAATAAATAGAAAGGATTCTTTTGAATGCAACTATTGGTGCAGCAATTGTTTACATAAGTCATGAGACAAAAGGAACAGCTTGTGACAAAAGAGAAAAACATATCCAGTGTGAATTCTCTTATTCAGGAGGGAGGGATACCACCTTGTTCGAAAACATCACTCTTACTATTATGATTAACAGGATACTTTACAGGAATACAATCTTTCAATGGTGCTTTGCTTTAGGGAGGTATCAAATGGGTCTCTCTGAAAACAAATTAGCTTGCAAGTTTTAATCTTTGTTCTGCTTGAGTTCCTCATTTAACAGTCTAGAATAGGCCTAAGTACTTACAGGGCATCCATTTCCATGGTATTAGAGAGCTATGTAATCCACAACCTGCTGTGTTGCCCTGTAAGGTATGGAAACACTATTATCTTCATTTTATGGGTGAGCATAAAGATGCAGAGGAACTAAATGACACAGCTAAGGTCACACACATTGTCTTTGATTTAGGAGATATCTTGAAAGATCTGTCTTCTGTTGCTTCAGCTGTAGAAGCTGAGGATGCCATGTATGCACCCAATCTCAGCACTTTGGGTAATTTAGTACTCAGAAGGGAGAAGTAGACACTTTCAGGGCACACTTCATCTCATCGTAAAGTAAAACCTAGAGGAGTTCAGATGAATCATGTGAAAGAGCCTGTTTAAAGAATTTAGTTGATTAACTGAAAGGTATTCTTCAATTAGAAATGCCAGTATTTCATCAGATCATTCCTTCTTCTCATACCTGCTTTTACTAGATGAGATTTTTTGGAAGCATTCATACTGAAAATCCCACCTTCCTGCTAAGAATTCTTATTCTTAGTGCTGAAAATTCTCTTTATAAGGAATTATAAATCCTTTTATGTATCTTGTATTAGAAACAGTACATTGTGACTATAGTGTCTTAATACTGTATTGCTGCACAAGTTTCTATTGTACATCAGCTGCCTTGACTGCAGTCAGACATTAAACAATTAATTACAAGACTATAAACATCCACAAATATGCACAATAAAGTATTCTGGTTTTATTGTGGAATTTTTGCTAATATAAGAATCTAAACGTTGACATGGAATCCAGTAGTCTCTTATCATAGACACTGTGTCATCAGATTTATTCTCATGACAACACTGTCTCTTAATCTCACATTACCTACCATTCTTAAAATATATGTGTCAGACCTTCCCGTTTATCAGTTGTCATGGTGTTATACTTTCCTTTTTAGTTCTGTTTTAATTCTTCAGATCAATTCCTATAGATTCGTGGCAACTTGTGCCTGCTTTTCTCCCCTCCAAGTTTGGGTATCCATTTATCACAGCCCAGTCAGGTAGCACTCATCTTCATTTATTTGTAAAATGGCTTGGTTGAATGTGAATTTTCTCTCTCATTAATTTTGCCCATTTTTCCGTATTAAATGCCTCCCCAGTAAACCACAGGTACCAGACAAAAACACACAAAGCATGGACAAGGAACCTTAGGTGATATGAGACAGAGTTAGTATGAGTTCAAGCAACAGCTCCTAGAGGGTGCTGTGACTGCTGCAGCCCATGCTCAGGTGGGCATTTGTGCAAACAAATGTTGCAGTCCTACTTCAACAGCCTTGTCAGTAGGACTCTGAAACTACTTAGAAAACTAGATAAAGAGACACAGAGAATACATTCTCAATGAATAGCATTTAGAACAAAGAATGTTTTTAATGTTACTGCCTTCTAGGAAAGGGATGTACAAGACAGCAATGGACAATTTACCAAGATGTTTATGTCGTTCCCATGTTCTTTGGCAACACAGGTATTGAAACTGACAGAGCATAAAGTTCCTTTGAAAGTCAGACTACTGAGAAGTTGCAAAGTGATTATCTGAGACTGTGAAATAGATTAATTAACAAAGAAAAAAAAGTGCAGTGCTTAATAAAAAGTTCCATATTCAAGGTGTCTGCCAGGTGTTTTCTGCTTTCAGTGCTATTTTTCTCCCCACAGCAGGAAACAAAATTTTCCATTATAATCAGGAATACTGCTAGCACTTAATGCCTGAATGGGAGACCAAACACAAATTACGATGTAATCAATCTTTTCAAACTTTTGTGAAGGGTTTGTCCTCTCACCTTGCACTCAAAAAGGCTATTAGCATTAATGGAAGTTTCAGTTGGTTTTTTTTCAGTTTTGTTACCTGGCCCACTGTCCTACAGCTACAGCTTTGGCCCTTTAATGCTTCAAAATTCCATACTGCTATGGTAAAAGATATCTGCAATACTGTGAAAGTGAAATTCAGAAATGAAATTCTGTTCTATTTTTTATGTCACAATGCAGGGAAAAAAAAAAAAAAAAAAAGAAAGAAAATCTTTAGAAAAATTCTCCTGAAACTCCTCAGCATGTGCTTTGATGTTGGTCTGAAAGCCTTGAATAGCATCTCCATCCAGATGGAATCTGCTCACAAGTGACAAAGCTCAAAAGGATTAATTTTGCAAGTAAAAAAGTCAGTTTTTTGATACAGGAATTAGTTTTGAAGAAATAATTAACTGTAAGGAAATGTTTCCTGATCTGTGTACACACATTAAAAGATCAAAGTGATGAAGTGTTATGGCAAAGCCAAGGGTAAGACACAGCTGCACATTCAGATGCTAAATCTAGCTATCTGCAATGAAGGCATGTATATAATAGATGCCATAACTCCTCGTTTTGTTTAAGGCAGATTTAGTCAAATCAGTATAATCTGAAGAGATGTTCAGATTCATTTCTGAACAGTAGATTTGTTGACTTACTGTATTTTATTGACTAGACCAACTGACAAGACAGAAAGGATGTCTGTTAATCAAAAAGACAAATTAAAAAATACATATATCTGTGGTTCCCATATAGGAACATGCATCATAAACATCTAAAATCTGACTTCAGTCCTATACTTTTCTTCTCTGTAGCACTACATCACCTTGATCCTTTAAGCAGGAAACATATAAGATATTTTCTCATACTCAGTTCCGATTGCAGGATCATCAAGGTTGGAAGAAACTTTCAAGATAATCCAGTCCAGCCACCAGCCTGGCACCACCATAATCCGCCCTAAACCATATCCCCAAGAGTCACATTCAGATGCCTCTTGAACGCATCCATATGAATGTCTCTAGAGCTGAACCCTAGGCTGGAATGAATCCTACCTTATTTAGCATTCTGTGTTTAATAACCTTTAAGTTTTATACCTAAATGAATTACAAAAAGATGCCCCATTACTCATTTTTAGTGAAATCTTTTAACTAAATTCAGTGATATAAATTTAGAGGAGAAGGATTTGTCATCCAGGCAGCTGAGAAGATGGTGAGAGGAATATTTTTTTGGAGAAAAATACAGGAATACTGATGAAAAGTGAATTGAAAACATGTCAAAAAAGAGAGTAAATAGAACTATATGGGGACAGCTTGGAAAAAGAGTCCTGAGCTGGAGAACTTGTGAAGGAAGAATTGATATAGTATGTAGGGAAGCTAAATGCTAAAGGAATGACTTTCAGATCACAAGGGATTTGGTTTTTTCCTTTAGTGCATGCCTTCCTAAATTAGGCTTACCTGTAAAATTCAATTTGTGTTCTATAGTGACAAAAGACCAAATTTTACACCCAATGAAGACAGTAGCAAAACTCCAATCAATTTCAAAGGGCAGGAGGTATGTGAATAATGAGTGTGTGGAGAAACATCTGCCTGTCTCTGTTGTCCCACCAAATAAATTTGTCTGAAACACAGACTTTTGTCTTATCAGTAAAGTAGTCTAGTATCTCAGGTCATCATGATTTTAAGCATTTGGCATTGCTTTTAAATAACTTGCTGCCTCTGAAGTTGCTATTAAATAACTCACTTGATACAAGGGTAACAATCGTCTTAAAATTAACTGTTAATTCCCTCATGACTACAGTTTTATAACAGTTTCTCTTCTAAAGCTAAATTGTTGGCACAAAGCCATACATTACTTGCTGGTGTTTGCACAGAAAGACAGGGTGTCCTAACCAAGTGTCAGCCATCCTTTTCAGTGTTCTTGGTCTCAAATCAGCCATTAAACCCAAGCACAGGAAAAAGTCATTAACAGAACAATAATTCTTAGGTGTTTTGACAAGACATTCTATAAAGGGTAATTAACATCTGCTCCACTGTTCATGTCAGGGAGGTGAATGGAAATGTTGGGTGAGCTAAATCCAGTGACTGCTTTTCCCATTTTGGTAAATCACCTTTATTGCTTGTTTCTTTTTTTATAATACAAGGAGAAAAATATATTATTTCTCTCAGGTTGTTAATCTGCTTCATAAGTTTTCGTTTCTACAAGTTCAGTAAACATGAACCTGTTCATACTGCCCATTATTTTCAGAAGCGTGAAACTGATAAGCCTATATCATACGTCATTAAATATGAGTCCAAGATTATATCATGCATGTATTTTTTATTATTTTTTTCTTTATTTATTGTTACCCTGTGGAAAATAAAACCAGTTTACCTTTACATCTCAGACTGGAACCAAGAAAAAAAGAGCGTACTGCCAAGTATTCACAGCTCTCATGTTATAGAAATTGTTGAATTCTTATGTGTCTGGAAAAGAAATATATGTTTCTAGTCTCATTTTATAATAATTAAATTAATTCTATGGAGGTAAGCAAGCCTTCACATTTGTTCTTTGCTTATTATAAAACCACAATGGTTTGAGGAAATCAAACCAACAGTTTTTCTTGGCATGTTCCCTCCCAAAATTTCCTTTACATATGAACTAAATTTCTCGTGATTTTTTTGCTATTTAAGAAACCAGACTGTGTACAGAAATAAAGGAGAATGTAAAGAGCTTGTTGCATGCTCATGTTCATGATCTCTGATCATAGTTACAATTCTTTGAGCATCTTGCTTAATCCATTTTAATCTATTAAAAAATCAAAAATATCTGATAATATTTTCTTGCATAAAAAGTCCAGACACCGGGAGATAACAGCCAGGATATTCCTTTAAATGTGTTAGTTTTGACTTACTGTGTAAATGTGCACTTTGTGAACTAATTTCAGACAATCCTTTTACTTAATACTTAGATTTGGATGCAACTTAGAGTGGCCTACTTTCAAGCTATTCTTGCATGAATAAATACAGTACAGTAAAAAAAAAAAACAAAACAAAATGTCAGATGTTTGGAAGACTTGATTTGCTGAGATTTGTCATTAAATAGGAAGAAGACAAAATAAAATTATCAAAAAGAAAGTTTCCTCAGTGAAATATGGAGTCATTATTTGTGTGTAGTATTATTTAATTTCCTCTTTAGAACCATAAAGATAATTTTTTCTGCAGTCTTCCAAGTGGTATTTGGAAGCCTGGAAGTATAGCTCTTGCTAAGTATCAGAATAGGATTATGTGAGTAACCAAAATTATTTGGTGCATACAGATATTAATTTTCAGTACATTGAATGTAATGACTAAATGCAGCACAGACTAATTTTTGAGCATGGTTTAATAAAATGTAAGTGTTTTGACTCAGGAACATTTGTTTAATGGGAGTTTTACTGTAAACTATATAAGCTCATTAGGAGACTTATGGATAACTCTTCTGAAAAATGATGTAAATTAACATAGTTTTTAAAGAAAATGAAGGAATTGTAGCATGGGTGTAGATCAGACATAATGAAAGAAAGCACTTTCTAGTATTCTCTGTGTAATATGCCTGCACTTCTGACGACTCAACTGGCACTGATCTGAATTTTACAAAATTAGCTAAATGAGATGCTGTTATACAAGTAGAATTAGGAAATGGTTCTTTTGTCTCTGGATTAGTTTAATGACATTTCTGACATCTGTGTCCTGTGATATTTATCAAGGATACATTTTGTGTAGAATAGAAGACAAAATCAACAATTTGATCAAGCTTACTGGGCACTTAATTTAAGGTCTGTTTTCTGTAACATACTTCAATTATTCAGAGACATTATTCAGCTTAAGTTAAAAGAATGAGTACCCAGATTTAGGTCCAAATTCTGCTAAGTGAAATGTACTCCAAAATGTCTTTTCAAGTCTGTTAAACTACTTATTTACATAATAGTACACATAAGGCATCTGCCACAAATTTGCAACAAATTTGGTTTAACCTAAATCTGATTTTATACTGAAGGAAAACAGAAAAACTCAAAAGTGGCAAGAAGCTTACTTTAGAAATAGGGACTCATTAAAAAGATGCATTTCAAATTAAATTTAATGTTTGTTCACATAGTTGTAATTAACCCAATTACAGAATGAATTATATACTTTTATGCAAAAAATAGTCTTAATTATCTTTCTTAATTAACACTGTGTTTTTAACACCATAGCATTTATGTGCATTGTCATATTCTTCTTAGATGAGCTGCTGTCTGGAATATAACATTTGTAGCTTTTTGATACTGTCTTTTTTTCCTCCTAGTGTTCCTTGAAGGGTGCAATTTCTTTTTTCCTCTCTTTTATTCAAAAGTCATGGGAAGAAGGTTTAGTTTGACACTTTCTGCTCTACAGAGGTTGATCTAGAGCTAGGAAAATAATACTTAGGAAATAAGACTGAATGTTTAAAAATACGTCTAAGTGATAGAATTTGAAATGAAGCTACACTGACCATTCCTGGTGGCAGCTTTATGTTATATATATTTTTGAAGATCCCAAAGTTAATAACTTGGAACCATTTTTTCCCAAAGATTAAGGTCCAGACTTTTAATTTTGGAGAGAAAGAAACTGACAACGTCAGTCAGAAGTACCTCATAAAACTGTGATTTTTTTGATTTGAGAAAAAGTAAAACTTACAGAATGCAGAAATATACTGAAATCTGCAACCACATTCCTAGAAGTGTGGAAACTTTATAAGACAATGAAGTTGTGCACTTACAGTAAGATAACCTTTTCCATAAAAACTTAGTTTTAATGAAGAATGCTACTATTTGCGATTGAAGATGGTAACTCCTGATGTGATGCTATCCTGGTTTTCTTTTTACATGTTTCTACAGTGGATAATAAAAGAAGTAAGGGTATATTTTGGAGATGGTAGTTCTCTAGTCTTTTTCATTGTGTTCTTTTGCTCACTCAGCCTACTGCTACTTCTATAGCTTGTTTGAAATAACAGTTTTATGCAAGTTTAAAACATGCAGTGTCCCCTTAAGGAAAAAGTAAATTTTCATTGGAATACAATTTCTCTTGTAAAGAAAAAATTCATGTGATAGAAAAAAAATTAACATTTTTTCTTGAGCTATCAAGTATATATTAAACTAAGGGCTAAATATTAGTAGTAGTGACATTTCAAGATTAGATGAAAATTGGCAATGTTTGAGCATTACAAAGAGCTGGAAGTATTTGGGGAGAATTACTGAATGATCCATCAAAAGATTAACAGAAACTAACAAAACTACTAAAATTTAATACAAGGTTTGTATTTCATTAACCCTGTATATGGGTTGAGAATATCCTGGAGATAAGAAAAACAATATTCAACTCTGTTTGAATACAATGTTTTTCCCTACTTTAATGTTCGAATAGATTTGTGATGCAGTAAATAAATAACTTACACAGATACACTTCTAAATCTGACCCATAAATGTAATAATTTTCACTTTTTCTCAGTTCTCTGTTTTCCAGACTTTTAATTGTATAATCTGTTCTAGTTGCAAGTCTTCAGCAAACCTCAAAAATTACAGTCTTCTATCTCTTAAAAATAGCAGATTTTCAGGGTGTTCCACCTGAGGTCTGGAATAATTTTGAAGTATTGGTTTTCTGAAACTTGACTACAGCAGGCTCCCTCTAGTAAGTCTCTTCTAGGCTTCCCAGAATCACCACTCCTGAATATGCATGACATGCATCCCCATGTGGGTATTTTGGATAATGTAGTTGTCTGCCAGTTTATTCCTGGCCGCTGGAATCAGCTTGTTTATAGTGGAAAAACTCGATTTAAGTGCATTTTCAAGATATCAGAGTGAATTGGTCTGTCTTCTGGAATGGCAGCAAAGATGTGGATTCATCCCATCCATTATAAATACACAGAGCTGGATGTAGTTGCCATAAATGGAATCCTTATTTATTAATGGACAGAAACTCACACCTCCAGAAAGTGAGTCCTGTCTTGAGAGAACTGAGAACTATAAGTGTTTCTGTCCACTGATAGCAGAAGGTTAGGATGACTCCACACCCATCTTGAGGAAAGCAATTAAGTTGCTTGCTTTGTGAGCAATTACATTCACTTCAATGTTCACTTCTCTGTTATTTACATCCTGTTCTTAAATGAAGATAAAGAAATTATATGGATAAATATAATCCATGTAAAATAGGTATAAAAGTAAAAATAAAGAACAGATATAGATTATATAGATATAGATACAGATATAGACTAGATATAGACTAGATATAGATACAGATATAGATTAGATATAGATATGGATATAGAAATAAAATAAATCATATATGTATTTTTACAACACAGTTCATCATATATACATATATATATATATGTAGATTATGATGATGAATTTTGCTTTTTTTCAGTTATTGCTTGATAGTCAATATCCTTACTTTAGTATATCCCAAGTTACCATGCTTGCACTCCAAGGAGCCAGGATATGTATTTATCAGAACCCAGAAGATCAGGCTTTGGCTGTAAGTTAGGAAATTATCAGGAAAACCAATTATTTTAGACATTTTAAAAAATAATAAAAAATCAGATTACAACTGAATGGGTTTATTTTTTCTGCTGTAAATGAAATAATAGTCAGGCATATAACAGCTGCACAAAAATTACACAATACTGAGCAGAGTAGAAATACATATTGTTCAGCTCAGGTTCACAATATTCTGCCAATTCTACTCATTTTGACTACCTTTTTTCACGTTGAAGCTTACCTTTTCTCAAAGAGAATTTGTAGAAATTACTAACCAAAATTTGATTTTATGTTGAAGAGTTGACTGAATCTTCCAAATAGAGACTTAAGTTGGTTTTGACTGAAAGAAGGTTCATATTTGAGGCATTTTAATAGATGAGAAAATGTGACCATGTCAAATTTGGTGCTGCCTCAGCATGTTGCCTGTAAATCAATTCAACAAAATATTTTGATCAAGTGTCATAAATATTTAGGTGTGAGAGAAAAAAGATAGTAAATGATTGTGACCATGGGATGCTTTGTGAATATTTTATTATCGCCATCCATCATCACCTTTTGGGAACAAAGACTTTTTTTAGGCAGAAAAATGAAGAGCTACAAAATTAAAAAGATTAATGCTGAAAATAATATTACTCCAAATAATTGAACACTGGTCTCATTTAGTGATCCAATCAAATTTAAAAGGTTCATTTGAATCCTCTGAGGATCTTTTATGCATTAGATTGTCCTGCTAAACTTAAATGTATGGTAGGAAAAAACTGCCAATTTTGAGGAAATAAAATTAAATGAGATACCATTCTTCAGAAGAGTAGCTTGAGCGGACGAAAAGATGGATGAGTTCCATGCCGTGCTAAAGATGGTTGCAAATTTATAAAGATATGCTGTCTTCTCTTTGTGTGCCATAAAGTCTGTCTAAATAACAATATCCTCTCAGGGAGAGAATCTGCTGTTCTGGCTGCCCATGTATTGTTGAATTTGGACTATCTCCATTTGCAAATGTTGACTTTTCGTCTGTGCTGAAAGAATGAAATCTGTATGAGAGATGTGTAAAGCTTTTAATCTTTATTTATTTGTTAACAAATGGGTTTTTTTGCCAAATCCTGTTTGCTTTTCTTTTCTCCTGCTCTTCCTGCAAGGTGACTGTCTGCATCCACAATGTGACACTTCAGCTAAGAATACAAATTGCAGTCATTTGTGTGTCTTTGTTTGTTTGTTTATTTACTTGTTTGTTTGTTTTTAATGACAGAATGTATTAAGTCAGAATAACAATCCCAGATATTATTTTGTATCTTCTGTGTTTCTAAAGGGTATGCTGGAATTGACTACATTTATCTGTGAAAGTTTATAAAAAATGCAACTTTATGTTAATTGTTGTTGATACATAGATTTTTAAGACCAGAAAGAACCACTAGATTATGAAGTGAAACTACTTTATTTTTAACTATAAATTTTAAAGTTTCAAGTTAGTTTAAAAAAAGAAAAATAAATAGTGGCATAAAGATCTGAACACAGGCAATATGCAATCCATTACAAGTAATTTAAGAGCTGGATTTTTTGACCGGTGAAGAGCACTGAATCATTCAGGTTTGAGCTGCTCAGTTGTAGCTCAGCACCATTCCAGACCTTGGTGCTTTGTAACACATCCTGTGGCATCTTCCCACACCCTTGTTGCAAGGAACATGCCCTTTTGATTTCAGATTGTTGCAACTTGCCTGCGGAATGGTCACAAGCTTCATGTTGGTTAATATGTCTATTTGCTCTTAAAGACTAGGCAGCACTAAGTAAGCTTGAATTCTAGTCTCTTACAGGCTTAGTAGACACAGGAATTGTGTGTCTACTTCCTGACCATGTCCTCATGGAAATGTAGAGAAGTTTATATACATGTATGTCAATGCAGCAAAAGTAATTGGAAATAGGAACAGAAAGTTAGGTCAGATAAAAATAGCATCCTTACAGCATAGTCATTACT
The DNA here is from genome assembly GCA_013396875.1 of Vireo altiloquus. Taxonomy (NCBI): domain Eukaryota; kingdom Metazoa; phylum Chordata; class Aves; order Passeriformes; family Vireonidae; genus Vireo; species Vireo altiloquus. Next base: position 816,471 of record VZRF01013944.1, read on the forward strand.
GATGGAGGTGTACCTTGTAAATCATAATGGTATTGAATTTCTGGGAAATATACCAGAAAAATATATATATATAACTAAGTAATATTCCCTTTCATTATAGCTTTTATAGTAGAGCATCTGTAGGGGAAAGAAACTTGAGACAAGAAATGCAAAATACTTTAACTTCTACTTTGTTACTGTGGTGGTAGAGACAGACACACTACACGTATGGTAATGTAAAGCTGCAAAAGGTTATACAAGTTATACAAGCAATTAGCTACATATTATATGCAAGTGTTTTTCTGTACAAACTTGATATTCCGTAACAAGAACATCTTCTCTTTGTGTCTAGAACATCTTCTTTTGCTGATAATACTTTTAGCTATCACTGTAGCTTTCATTGTGACTGCAGTTTCTCACAAGTAAATTTTAACTACTTTTAAGTCAATTTCTATAAAACTGAAACCTTCAAACCAATTGTCAGCCTCAACAATTTCCACAGTTTACTTTTTTATTTCTGAAAAGATAGACGTATGAAACAACCTCAGTCATCAGAAAACTGTGTAGAAACAAAATTTGAACTATAATGTTGCTTTCAAAATTTAGCTGCCCATGGAATTAAAGTCATGAAGAGTTTTTGTACAAAGTCATGTACAAGATATGGAGTGCATCTGGATCACTTAAATACTTCACAGGATAGTGTAGAAAATATTGCTGTGCCAGGTTTTCATACCTTTTCAGAAAACACTTTTGTTCCTCCTTTTCTCTATCCTGGGCAGTCCCTCCCACACACCCTTACTTCCCCTGCTTCCTGTCCCTCTTGTCTTTGTGCTAATTAAGGATTCTGGCAGCTTATCTCTCCTAAGCCATGCAGATATAAGGTAACCTTACAGTATTATTTATTTCAGCCTTGATGAAAGAGAAGTTTGGGCCAAGACAGGGAACAGAAAGTAGCAGGGGTTTCTTGATCTGTGCCTGAGTACAGAGGATGGAACACCAGGAAGGAGTGAGAGAAGCAGCAGGTTACAAGCTGGTGGTGCTAAGTCTACCAAAACTGGCAACAGCGATGGTAGGAATCCAGGGACCTTTGAACAAAACAGTTTGAGGATGAAATATGATTTGACTGTGACAGGAAGAATGATCATGGAATAAGTCACTAAAATTTATGATTTTAATAGTCACTGAATGTTGCTGTTAATTAATAATACCAAGGAAGCACATCCAGCACAGCATGTGTGGCTTTGTAGTCTTGGATCATTTTTTTTAACAGACTAGAAATAAAGAACATTCTTCCCCATTTATATGTCTGATACTTAAGAGCAAAAAAATGTCAAAAGAGTCTTCTTCATTATAAACTATTTTCCAGTTTTTATATTTAATAGGAGCTTTGTTGGAAAACCTCTATGAAATGTAATAATGCCATTTCAGTTCCAATATATCTGGAAAAGGCTGTAAAAACATGTGGTATCAGAAAAGGTCATTTAATAAAGTAACCCATGGAAGCTTAAAAAAGCTTTCTGTATTTGAGGATAAGTAGAGCTGAAAATGTTGTTGTTTTCTTTTCCCTTTTAAGATGCAATATGAAAAGTTAGGTAAATATGATTGTCTGAAACATAACTGTGGCCATGTTCGAATCCACTCTACTTAATGTTAACACCCTCAGGCAAAGAGTACCTATTCATGTTGTTTGAGACCAAAAAGTCTTACTGAGTGGAACTTATCTTGTGGCCTCAGCTCTCAGAAATGAAGAATGAATTTTCTGGCTGTAAGCAAGAGAGTTTTAAAGAAGCAGGTTGAAAAGCAGCTGGTCATCACACCAGAAGCTAGTTGCTAATTGCAGCAGTAAGTTAATCAATGAAATAGCTGTTTAGCTTCTGGGTATAATAAAAAGAGATAAAAGACCACACAGAAATTCCAGCATTAGGGTATGACCAGCTCTTGAGTGGCATACATTATTTTCCTTCTTACACCTGTCTGCTTTTGAGTAGGCAAGTCATGCATCTGCTTGCCAGCTATTAACAGAATAAAATAACAACAAAAAAGCATTTTTGGGTAAGATCTGATATAAATATTTACAAAGACAATTTAAGGGAGTGTTTGTTATGCACTTTTGTGTTTGCTTTCAAAACATTTAACTCCAGAGACAGATGGCTTGTACAGTTTTATCAGCACTTGTGTCATTATATATTCAAGCAGCCAAGACTGATAACCAGCCTCACGGATTATGGGTTGTTCAGAGAAAAAACACTCTGAAAAAAAAAAATCCCCCACATATCAATAAAGTACTTCAGTATGGAAAAGCTTGATACAGAAATTGCGGTGACATTTTTGTGACGAGAAAGGAAACAAATTAATGCAATTATAAAATTAAAGCAGCAGGAACAGGTTTTTAAGTGGTGTCATTGTATGCGGTAATGAAACAACTTTAGAAAATTGGGTGAAAACTATTGTTCAGCTGTGGTGGAGGAAAAAGATAATTACCATTAAGGCAACATTATACTTTCTCAATACATAGCAGCCAACTCTTCAGTCACGCTATACCCAGAAGATCTCTCTCCTATCATATTGCTCATGATCATTACACTTTATGTTACTAAATAGCAACCTGAATGATAAAGAGTCTAAGAATAAACTTTTTATGATTGAGAACATAATAAAACAAAACAGAAACTGAAAAACCTAATTGTCAAAAGACTGAATTCTTCTTCTTTTTCTTCTTTTTGTAGATGAAATCCTTTTTTTTTTCTTTTCATTTTTTTCCTGTGTCTCACAGTAGGGCATTTGTAGAATTCCCTAAATCGTGATAATCACCATTATTAGCAATAGTATTTACCAAAAAAATATGATTGTATCTAAGGGCCTTAATTGGAGATAGCTATGGCAGGCACCACACATGGTATGAATGAAGCTGCCTTTTCCCTCACTCAGAAAGCATGACCATCCCCTGAAGTAGCTCAAGAGTAAAATATATTATTCTAATAATCTGCATTTCTAAAAAGCCACTCTGTAGAATTCTTTTTCTCTTGTGATGGCTCAAACCAAAAGTGATTAAAATAATTGTTAGTTATATCTTAGATGAAGACATTTTGTAAAGTTTAACCTTACAATATTTTAGTAAGGCAAGTAAATATTCCCTGTATTTTACGTATTGAAAGCATTAGGCAGAGTACTGGAAAATATGTATGCACATTTGAGTAGGAGTCTGAACCTCTTCTCAGTTCTGGACGTTTTTACATACAGGCATATGTAGAGGTTTGTGCAGACTGTAACGTGCCTCACAGCTATTTGAACAGTTATACAGCTAAAAGAATTGTCTTTCAGGTGTTCCCTGAGATTCCCAGTCCTCTCCTAAAAGAGTGTCTCACTCTGTGTACAGCTGTCACTTGGTGTGACCAACATCCATACCAAAATTGTAACTGGTTGCATAAAGGCTGCATGGTCTTTGATTGATATCTCTTGCATGGGGAAGGTTGATCGGTGCAGGACTTGCACACAACAATTTATTTTTGAGGTCTAAGATGGACAGTGGTATTTTGTTAACCAGGAAAAAGCCCAAGGAGCAGTTCTTGAACAGGCAATCATCTCAGCATTGTTACCCCATTCCTGTCTGCTGCTCACAGTAGCAGCAGATATCTGAATATTCAAGTGCTCTCCAGAAAGTCTATCAGCTTAGAGTTGGCTAAAGGAAAGGATACTTAAAATTCATTCCAAGTTGAACAGCATTAACTGCCTAGCACTGTTACTAAAGAATGTAAAACACATGAAGTAAATCTTCCAAAGAGTTTGACATGTAGCTTATAGGGCCACATGCGTATTTATTCTTAAGTAAAACCAGCTTATTGCTCATTTAAATTTTAAATTGAAATGATAGTTGTATCTCTTGAAATTTATTTAACTAAACACAAAATCTTGTCCCCTTCAGGACTATTGTACTGAAGGCTTTCCTGTTAACCTTTTATTCCACTTAAATTGTAAGCACAGAGTGCATGCACTGTCTTTCTTGAAATGTGTCATTCTGTGGCAAAAATGTTTTCTATCTGTTTTGAATGTTTTAATCTCTGCAAAACCTTTCTTTCTTGGTCAATAAAATAGTAGTGTACTGGGAGAGTAGACAGGTTGAAAACAGCTCTGCCACTTCGCACTTTTTTACTCTGAAATGGGAAAAAACTAATTAAAATCAAACTTTAGTTGAAAGCCAAAAAATATTTTTAAAACTAGCTTTTAACCTGTCGATTAAGTTTTGGAAAAGTTAACAATGTACTGTGAGTACTTTCTTATAATTATTTTGGTTTGGGTTTATGTGTAAGTACCTGCCTCCGTTTGGTTAGAACTTCACAATAGAGGATTCAACGAAAGTTTTATACAAAATATCTTACCTCTCTTTCAGGGCATTATGGCAAGTCTCATTTTAGAATTGTGGTTCATGGTTCTCATTGAAATCTCTGCTAAGGTCCTACTTTACAGTTGCTTTTTTCTTTTTACACAGCGGTTCTGGTTTAATTATTTTACCTTGTATTGGTCTAAATGAAAAGTAGCATTAATTCTATAAATTTTTCATGCTCTAGTTTTCAGCAATAGGACACTTACTTGTACGGGGAATGCAGTAGCAACTTTTATTATAGCTCATTATATTTTATTGTAGCTTCTTATTTTCTGTCACATCAACAGAGTACTGTATATTCCCTAGATATTCAAAAAGAGGCATTACTCAGAGATAAGAAGATTAGCTAATTACAAATGTAACATGTAGAAATATACCTGATGGTATTTTTATATCTGTGTTTAAAAGAAGTGGGAAATGAATAGGAGTTTCCATAAAATTAATTGACTTAATTTCAGTGTTCAGAAAAAGATTTTAGTAATGGAAATCTATCATATATGCATTGAGTACAAGAGAACAAAATATTCTTTGGCATTTTAACACAGAAATCTTTGTTAGAGTGTCTTCACTTATCATTTTGAGTCTCAATTAGATTGTTATTAAGATACACTTTTTTTTTCTGATACACCGATGACAGTTTTCTTCTGATTAGTAACTTTTCTATTCATGCCTACTTGCTAATGTTCTTTCTCAAAAATCAATCTATAATTTTCTTCCTGTCATTGGGCTGTTTAATCAAGGAAATATGTCTCCTTAACTCTTCAGACGTTTTCAGTGCTAGCCTGTTGATTTACTCTGAAGTCAAGAAAAGGCATCTCAAAATTCTTGCTCAAAATTACAACATAGCAATGAATCCTGGCAAAGCATATCCCAGATATGATAAATATCTAACAAAGACAGACAAAGTGATTTCTGTGCCTTTTTCCTGGCTTACCCTTCCTCATACATCCAGTCTGAGCAGATGAGCAAATTAAGTAATTTAAAAATGCAGTAATACTGCGAGGAATTTGTGTTGCTGAGGGCAAGAGTGACCTGTCTGCTTGATTGCAAGAGGCCTGAAGCTGACCAGCTGCGTCCTCAATAGTGTGTGAAAAATTATGTAGATATTTAATATGCATAGTACTTCAGCAATCTTAATTTCTGTCTCCCGTGGTCTTATATTTCTAGCTCACAAAGAATTATGAGAACAGTTCTTTATGAAGTGCAAGATTTACATAAGCCTTTTCTTTTTTCCTTGACTTTTATCATTGTATAGCATCTGAGATGTGCTTAATGGTCTGACGAGTTACAGATTTTATTCTCTTTCCTGATGCAATATTTTGAACTGTTTCCTGGTTTCATATTAAATCAAGCAATACTTAACTTATCTCTTACTTGTTGAGAGTATGCATTGGAGTGTGCATCCACTGGGTAGATGCCTAGAACTCTGCACTTATCTGTGTTTGTAAAACAGTAGACATTAGAATGACCCTACATACAGTGCATTCCTTTGGGCAATACTGGTTTTGGATGGCACAGGTCTTTCTGAGTTTGCAGTAGGCTGTTAGTTCACCAAGGTTCTGCAGCAGTAAAGTGAGTTGAAAGCAGAAGAGAATATATCCAAAACGATAGGGCCTAATAAACATTAATTCTCGCTCAGAATCTGCAAGGGTAGGCTTACTTCCTCGAACATTTTCACTTACCTAGCTCTGTTTGCTTAGTGTGACTTAAAAAAAAGGAGTTAAGTTTACTCATAGTAGGATCCAAGACCAGTAGCACAGTGATAATTGAACTGTTTTTCCACATCTGGAAACTAGGTAGGTAGCATATACAGGGGATATATGCCCTACAAAGCAACTACTCTCTAACAGTATGAAAATGCATGTAGAATTTGCCAGCACAATATTTGGTTGCAGGATCATTGTTATTTTTCTCTTGCAGTCTATGTACATAAGTTTATTGCAAAATATCACAATCTAATATAATGTCTTTTTCTTTTCCCTTTCTCCCCCTTTTTTCTTTCTCTGTTTTTCTTCTACAGATGGGCCTCTTGGTCCACGAGGATTAGCTGAAGCTACAGAGATGTGTACTCAAGAATGCCTGGTTTTGGGTCACTCAGACAACTGTTGGATGCCTCCTAGCTTGGGCCCATACCAACAGCCAAAGTCTCCCCTCTCCACCTTTGCACCTCAGAAAGAATGGGTTAAGAAGGACAAACTAGTTAATGGACACACATTGACCAGGACCTGGAAAGAAGATAGCAACAGAAACCAGTTCAGTGATCGAAAGCAGTATGGTTCCAGTGAGGGCCATTTCAACACTGGCAACCACATGACTGACATTCCTCTGGCCAACTTGAAGTCTTATAAACAGGCCCCAGGAGCTGTGGAGAGTCCAAAGGAGCACCAGCTATAAGAAATGGTTACTTTGGACCAATGACTTTAGCCTACTTAGACTTGCTAATACTATGTGTGTGTCAGAGCTTTATGTACTGGGTAGACCTCTAGAACTATGCTTCATCTAGCAGAGATATGCATATCTTTGTGTCAGCACCATGGAAGGTATGATGTCCTGCAACATGAAAGAGTGTTTCTACTAGTTGTGTGGTTTTGCTAAATAGACATGAGTAAAATCTGCAGAGATGTCTCCAGTTTGAAAATATCCTTTTTTGTTTCTTTGGTTTTTGACCCTGGACTGCTGCTATGAACAACAGAAGATGCATTTGGAGAGTGAGAGAGTGCGAAAGCTCAGTGGATTGCAAAGATTGAAAAGCATATCCAGTTAGAAAATTGTGCTTTTGTTGTCATTGACCTATGCTGGGACCGTTATACTTGAGATCATATTGCAAACAGTTGAAGCTGTAAACATAAAACCTATTGTGCTATTAACAACGTTAGTGGACACTTGTAAGTCAATCAACGTTCAAATACTTGTAAATAGCAACAATTATTACTTACAATTTTTGTGTACTTATAATGTTCACTTCAAAAGATACTGTAGCATACTTCTGTGTTTCACAGTTGCTTTTTAATTTCTTTCATTTGCTTTCTTGTTGTTTTGCTTTTATTTTCAGTGATGGTGTTTCTGTGTTAGTAGTCTGTCTGACATATAATGTTCCAAGAAACTCAAGCCACTAGTATTAAAAGTGAAAATAGTGATGGGGTGGGAAGAAAGGTTACTTGTAGAAAGAGAAAAAAACCTTTTTTCTGTGTAGTAGAAAATGATGCCAGATTTCAGGTAGAATTTCTTCTTTTTTTTTTTTTTAATTTAATATTAAGAAATGAAAGGACTTGTGTAAGGGCTTAAAAACTTAGGGATTTTTTGTTTAATTTCCATTATGTTTCATAAAACAGGAAAATTGCAGAACAAAATAATATTTTAATGTGTCGTGCTGGGGAAGGGAGAAAGCTATTTCTTTGGGATCCTTGATCAAATTAGCTGTAGTCTGCCATTGAATGAGTGGTAGCTGATGTTGACCCCAGCTGAAATATATGGAGGAAATTCTACAGCAGCAAAATACACTAATAATGTTTTTCCAGTTGGGCAGGTGTGTGTCTATACCTAAGACAGTTCGTATTGCTGAAACAGCAGCATTTGTGTTGATCTTCATCTGCGTTAACGTTGTAGTAACACGAGTGTTTTTAGACCATAGCCACAGAATATTTAATGTGTTGTGCCTTCATGATGTAACAGAGCATTCTCCTGGTAGGCTAGTTGGGGGAACTAAAGGGTTAAATCTCTAATTATTGCTGTTTAACTGTTTGTTATCATAGTTGGTCAATGCCTGGCAGGTACCAGTATCATGTCACCTCAGTCAAACCAGCAGAGTGATTCTTAATGTTAGTAAGATCTAAGTTGCACGCAAAGCAAATCCAAATCCAAAACATTTTTAGATGGTTTTTGTTAAGGCATGAAAGATGATTTACACAAATAAATAGCATGCAAAAAAAAAAAAAAAGTCCTTACAGGAAAAAGCAAGTTATGCCACAATGAAACATCAGTCTTAAAGTAAAAAAATTAGCTAATCTGAAGGTGATTTTTATTTTTACCAAAAACAAGAATTTTTTGTTTCTTTCTTTATTCTTTTGTATATAGCAGTTCACTTTTATTTTTTCCTCCACAGTATAAAAGGCTTAAAAATGGGTTAGGGGTGCATTGCTTATTGCAGTACTTATGTCAGTTTGTGAGGGGTGTTTGATGACTTTGACAGAATAAATATCTAACCAGTTATCCTTGTTACTGCTTTGCCAGTTCAACATTATTTAGTTATTCAGCTTTTGCAATAAATGTTCTGAATTCCTGATTGTGTTGTGTTAGTTCTTGGGCAGATGCCTAAGGGACTTTATTCCTGTAATATCTCTTTCTTTCTGTTATTGTTGGTTGGTTTATTTCTTTGCTTCATTCTGAATTTCCAGTTATTTTTCTAAGCACACCATGGTCCATTTGGTTCATATAGATGTGTGTAAGACTGGAATATGCAGCAAATGATTAATCCTGAGGGCTATATTCCGTCATTCCTATGTAAGTAGGAACTTACTCAAAATGAGCTATTTGAATTGGGTAAAGTGTTACTCAGCACAAGTGTGACAGAATCTAGCCCATGTTTGTTAGACCTACGTAGGCACATGGAAAAAGCATCCTTGCATGAGTCTTTGTAAAAGTACAGGGGTAGCGTATAGAAAATTCTACACTTATCAGACTTTGGTCTTTATTTTTAGACTGGAATAAAGTCATATAGAAATACAGTAAATTTTTTCCTATAAGGAAAATTTGAGTAGTTACATAATAATTTTTGTTGCAGCATAGGGAAAAAAAAAAAGGCTGAACAACCTTGAAAAATTCATATCAATAAGAGTACTTATTTTTGAACATGCTGAGTTTTAAGGCAGAAGTGCACCGAGTTCTATATAAAAACCAGAAATACAACAATTGTTTGAAAACTCAAATAACACCAAAAGTTTGAATTACAAGAGCCTTTTTAAGCTGCATACATTTGCAGGTGTTTCTATCAAGGACAGAAAATAAAAGATGTGACTACAGAAAGAGAACTATATTCCCTTCCAGCTTCAATACTTTGACCTATTATCAACCTGTGCAGGAGGAGCTAAAACAAATTTGGTTTAAATTGCTAGCAGACAAAAATTTTCTTATTTTCTCAAATTCTGTTTAATTTTAGAATCTTAAGACCTTACCCAACTTTGAAATCGTTTTTAAAAGAAAAAGGCAGGAGAAAAAGGAAATCAAAAAAGAAATCAAGAGAGAAAGAGAAGGAGAAAGAGAAAGAGATGGAAGGGAGGAAGGGATGAAGGAAGGAAGGAAGGAAGGAAGGAAGGAAGGAAATTCCTGCAGCACTGAGAACTGCATCTTAATTCTATTTAAGCTGAATTAATATTTCCCAGATGTTTCCACAAAATGTGGATTTGGCCCTAAACATGTATTTAATAAGTGCCCATTTATTCACAACCATTTGGTTTGCTCAATCAGTAGCAGTACTACTGCTGTCTAAAATTCAGAAATAAAGAGAAAAATAAAAAAAGGGAAAAACCCTTCAGGAATTCAGTAAACGCTCAGACTTCGAGCTTTAAAAAAAATTAAAAATCTCACTTCACCCGATGAGATGACAGCTGAGTATTGGTGACTATTCAATTTTACTATCTTTGAGGCTAAATATTACTTAAAATTATTCATAACCTGTCATGATATAGATGCCTCTCCGATGCCAGTTCTGGCTTTTTGTTTTCCTTCAGACTGTCCTTTATTCATAGTGCACACACTTGAAAGACTGCTAAAAAGGTTTGCCAAATGTTTCTTTCATAATCCTCTATTTTTGCTGTCATTGGCCAAAGCCCTTTCTGTGCCAACTCTTACTAAAGGTAGAGCAGTCAGGAACACTTAAAAAAAGAACCCAGAAAGTTCAGATTTTAACTGTGAAATATTTTCTTGTGGTTTAAGTAGCGGTGCACTAGAAGAGATTGCCTAGAGATGGGTTTGGTATTTTGAAGAAGAAAAAGGAAACATAGCTAACAACAATACTTGTTCTTTGTCAGAGGGAGAACACGGATTAGACTCCTTCTCAAGATCCTTTACAGACAATGTAACTTGAGGAGAAAGTATGATGTTGGAATTACTGAGCCCCACAGCATGATGAAGTCGTATGAAAGAAAAAATTTGTAATGTATTTTCTTAGAGAAATAGGTAAAGAAATTGCCCACTCAATTTGCCTTGTTGGAGTTCACCTGGAACTCTATGGAACACTGCGTGAAGGCTGACAAAGAAATAAATGGAGCAGAATTAGGAATATGCAGTAGACATAAATTTTAACAAGTATATAGGAAGAAAATGATATTCGCATTCCTTTCTTAATGTGATTATTACCTTAGCAAGTTATTTTTCGGATTCAAGCTCAGAAGGAATCTTAAGGACTTTATCATGGAATAAATTAAAATAATGGAGAAACAGGAAGCTTTGGATACGTAAAGGTATAAATGCAGGAGATGTACATCTGTGTGAGTGAAGAGCAAGAGTGATAAAGACTGATGTAACTGACATGAGAAAACAAAGAAATAGAGAAAAGAAGATTGCAATATTAATCAGAAGTTGAATCTTAGGATGTTTTGAGCTAAGGGAGGCATTTCTTGCTTAAATGAAAGAGAAGACACTGCCAAAATCATGGAACATGGCAGTAGGTGCTGTCAGGGGATCCACAGGCCACAGACTCATGCCATGCTAAAAGACATGGTGGTGGGGTCTAAGAGCCTTAGGCAGCGCCTCAAAATATGTTACAGAAGTGTGCTACTGGCATGAGAACATGGCAGTGGTGTCATATCCAATTCGGACAGGACAAGTTTTGATTTCCCGTGACCACAAACTATTTACCTGGTTCAGACTATAAAACTTGCTTATGGCATGTGTCCTTGCCATCAGAATGAACAAATTAGCACTGAGAGGTCTGTACAGAACATGTCCTCATGTGAGCCAGTTCAGACTGTAAATGCAACTAAGTACTCACAGCTCCATTTTTTCCCGTTTAATACACTTCTTCTGTGGAACTGTGTCACAAAGTCTTGACTTTAATTTATTAATATGCCTTTAATCATTGCTGCTGTGATGAAAACCTTCAAAAAGGGGATCAAGAGGAGAACAGAAGGGCATTTTAAGATACAGAAAACATGATACAACATAACCCAGAGTTGAGCTGTAACTCAATTAACATTGGTTTTATTAACTTGCACTGCTCACCACCTTAGTGGACACATCCATCAGATATAATTAACACCTAATCTAAAACCACCTCTGACTTTTCCTCTTGTTCCAAAAAGAAACGCTCATTGGTAGATACTTCCTTTTAAAATTATGAGATACCTTTTTTTCACACATTTTTTGAGTTTCTTCTTGATTCCTCTGAAATATAATACCTTATTTAACACAGCTGCTTATGTTTTAAAATGCTTTTCTTGTGAGAGACCAATTTTATATTTTGTTTTCAACTAGTTGAGTTGAAAGTAAGATCATAATATAGATGGCCAGATTCTGATCCTTCTTTACTGAAACTCTTACAAAGTGAAATGTCAGTAGGAAGTCCTTTAGTATACAGTGGTCAATACAGCAGTATATAATGCTTGAGGAGAAGTAAATATGCTGTTTCCAGGTTTTCAAAGCACAGTGTAGTTTACTTGTAAACTGAAATAAATGCCAATGAATGAAGGATTACAAATTCGGGAGGGGGAGGGGTTTGTTTGGTTTTTTAGTTTTTTTTACTTTTGTGGCTTTTTTTTATGTTGATGCATACACATCACTTTGCTGGGCACTAATAGAACTTATGTTCTGACATATACCCACATCCTGCCAAATAATCTGCAGCTGTTTTGAGATATTGAGTGCACTTAATTTCTTTAGAACTCAGCAGTAAGCCTCCTCTTGTAGGAATAGCTCAGAATTTCACTGGGTTGGCAATGAGAAGAATATCACAGGCATGCATGTGATATGCTATGTTTTGAAGCAAGAATGCTTTCTCTAACTGCAGCGCCTCATGGTCCTAAATACAGGTCTAAGTTTATACTGCTACCTTACTGTACAATAGTAAAAATGAGGATGTTTTTAGCTATCGGAAAGGATCTGAAATTCTCACCGTATATTATGAAAAGAAAGGACTTAAAGAAATGTCCCTCATTTACAAAAATAAGTTGTTGTTTTTTTTCTTTTTTGCCACTTGCATTCTTAAATCCACCTGTTGTGCCTAGGTATTGCAACACATTCTAATATTGCATGGCATGTAAATAGATACCTTAATTACTCATAATGATATGATTATATACACATATATATATATAGATTATATATATATACATAAATATTATCAGTCACATAATTACGCAGTATTATTTAATGGAATTTTGGGACTATGGATTTTGTTGTTTGATGTACTTTAAACTGTATGAAGCAGCATATTATTAAGACTATCCTCACCAATGCTTTTGATTATTTATTCATTAAATAAAGTGCTTTCTTTTGCTTGTTATAATCCTGTTTGTACAACCATGTGGTAATGTTAAAATGGGTAAGTACTGTACGGGAATTATAACTGTTTCTTTTCTTGTCTAAATATATACCTATAACAATATTTATTAGTGATCTGATTTTTAAGAATGTGTCTTTTTATGTGTTTACGATCTCTTTTCACATAATCCAAATTTAAAGGAAAGCTGAGATAACATTTCTTCATATAATTGTGAATGCCCCAATAGCTTTGAAATGATATTTTACCTTTATCCACAAGTGATATTAGGATGAGATCAGTACTTTAAATCAGACATAAAATTAATGCATAGTACAGTAGTTAAGTTTTTTGTACTATAGCAATCAGAAGTAAACATACATTCTTAATTTTTCAGGTAAAATTCTCTTGGATCAGATAGGGAGAAACTCTACACTCTAAGAAAAATGTTTAGAACAGCTGATTTAACAGAAAATGAGTCAGAAGTCTGGTACACTAAACAGCTTTTATTTCATATTTCATATGCTTCCACCTTTGTATTGTAGAAAGGATTATCTAGAGTGTGTACTTCTTTGAAGAGCTCAAACTTTTACTGTTAACAAAACTGGGAACAGGTTTTGGTAAACTTTATATATACCAAAGTCAGTGGGATTTTTTTTTTTTTTTGATAATTTAAAAAAGGTAGTAGCCAGTATTTTAATAGCATTTAAAACTATTATTATTCAGAGGGAACTCATCTTCTGCCATCATTTAACTCACTGCAATATTCCATAAGATTCTCCCTTCCCTTCCCTTCCCTTCCCTTCCCTTCCCTTCCCTTCCCTTCCCTTTCCTTT
>VZRF01013944.1:830621-897295 GCA_013396875.1 Vireo altiloquus
CCTTTCTCCTTTCTCCTTTCTCCTTTCTCCTTTCTCCTTTCTCCTTTCTCCTTTCTCCTTTCTCCTTTCTCCCCTTCCCTTCCCTTCCCCTCCCTTCCCTTCCCTTCCCGCACCTTCCCGCACCTTCCCGCACCTTCCCGCACCTTCCCTTCCCTCACACCTGAATGCCTTAGATGTTTTCCAGAGGTAAGTGCTGTGGTTCCATAAAATTGTAGTCTGAACTTAAGACAGTTGAGAATTTCTAATGCCTACTCAAATTGGATAGTTGTTTTAAGTTCCTTGGTCACATTTCAGGGAATGCCAGATGGGCACTATTTCCACCAGCCATTTCCTCCTAAATTTTGCTTTTTTTCATATCACTTGAGAAGCCACCTATACTCCTCAAGGATTTCAACAGCAAGTTGAATCAGTTGCTGTATTATATATACCTGTATCACTAGAAAGGGATTTTTTTTCTATTCCTTTTCAGGTAGGGAATTGAAAGTGAGAGCTGTATGTGGTCCTGCAGCTATATAGACATTTTTGACATCTTGTCATATAGGTACTAATAGAGATGAAGGCTGTTGACCTCATTGCTCTCACAGTGGGGAACAGGAGAGTGTTGCAGAGAGACAGGAAAGAAAAGAGATAGAAGATTAGGGAAGTTGTAAACTGTTGCAGCAATGAAGAGAATAAGTTTGAGCCTTCTTATCTCTCTAGCACCATAAAAAACTGACCCTGCTATCTACATAGGTTTGCGTACACACAGAATATTTAATATTATTCACTTGTGGAAAAGGGGTATCCAGAATTCTGGCAAAGCTGTACCATTCTTTTCCGAATTTCTTCCATCTGCTATTCACATTCCTTCAAAGAAGTACCTCCTTTTGTTTTTTTTTTAAATGTTGCTCTTTTTCTGACTATTAAATTCTTAAATTCTAAATATCAAATGCTCATAAAATCATTATCTACAGATAACTTGCAAATAATCCATGGGTCTAAATGATTAAGAAATTGTGTTACCAACTAGCAAAGAGGGGGGGGGGGGAAAGAAAAAAAAGACAGTACACATTCCTCATAAACCATTCACTGTGTAAACAAATTGTTTAAGAAAGCTTTCTTCAAGATTATATATTACTTTGTGGTTTTTAATGCAAGTTTATAGTTTGTTTTCTTATGGGAAGAGGGAGTTTGAATTCTGTTTACAGTGTTTTTACTTTTGATTTTGGGGGGTTTTTAGATTTTTTCCTTCAGGAATATTATTTACAACAGGGAACGGCATAGTCCTGTGCTTTTACTGCTTGATCTTAGGACACTTAAGCTACCTTCAAAAGAAAGTTTTTCTACATTATTGATAAAGATCATGCATGATTACTGTCTACCATGTGGTGTTCAGCCCCCAAGGGAAAAAAAAATAAAAATAAAAGGAGGTAGCTACATAAAGACAATCTTTTTATTCACAAAAAAAAAAAAAAACAAAAAAAAACAACAACAAAACAAACAAACAAAACCCCCCCAAAACCAAAAAACTAAACAAAACAAAAAAAAAATCAAAAAATAAAAACCACCAAAAAAACCCACAAGCTAAAACCAAACAAAAAAATCCCCTGTATTGTGTTATGGAAGCAAAATTTATGATAGTCTGTTCATTCAGCCAGACCTACTACTTGCTGAGTCGACAAAACACTGTTTGCTTCCTTCTTTAGGAACAAGGCTGAATGAGACTGTGAACAGTTGTGCCTCGTGGTGAGTCTGAACCTCATTCCTAAAAAAAATTTGAAAAATGGCTCTGGAGCCTCTAGATATATGTTTTTGAGGGAAATAAAATATTGGGTACAACTCTGGCTCCTTAGACTTAGGTATATAGTGGAGCAACCTTTTAAAATAATCTCAAATTCCCTATCAGGTAAACGGCTATTTTTGAAGATCTCCAGAAAGAATCCTTTTATTCCCAAGTTTAGCCACATTAGATCTCTGCTTTATAGAGAATCAGAGAGCAGAACCTATTCCAAATTTTGCAGCTGACAGCTGCAGTCTCTAGATACTCTACCATGTCAAATTACCCATCACTAATATTGAAAACCTGAAAACCTATAAGCAGAACAACAGTGAAAAAGAAAGATTGAAGCTCGACTGATCCAAGAGCCCTCTGGTTCAAAAAGAAAGCAAACAAACTCTGTGGAAGAATGAGGGAAAGATATATTCAAGATTTTTAGATTTTTATTTTCTTCATAAAACATGTAGCTGCAGGGAAGTATATTGCTAATATTGCATTTTCTTTGGATGCCCTACTGTGTATGGTTCAATTACCATGCTAAAGGCTAAACTCAATAAATTTGCAAGCAATAATTCTACACAAATATGCATTCAGTCAATATATAATTTTTATATGAAAAGTACTAAGAAATTAAGTTTCTCTGCATTTCCAGAATATCAAATGCACAATTACTATTTATAACAAGCTTGTAGTCACAGACTCTGTAATTCCTTAGTCCTGAACAATTGCATAATTACAAATTCAACTACATTAGCATTGGGAGTAGACATGGATGATTTCAAAAGGGATACTTCTGATTTAATGAGGTCTCAGTCTGTACATTTCCAAAATTACACAAATTCTGTTTAACAGCCAGCCACTGATGCTTTTGGGTATTTGAACCAATAAATCAACCAACTGCCAACCAAAAGAATCATTAAAAATGAAAACAAACAGAAATGAGAATGAAATTGCGTTTTTCACAACATGAAGATACCAGAAGCCTATATCCTGACTAGTTTCCAACAGTCTGTCTGGATTTACTAGGGATTGGTTGCTGCTGAGTCTATTGAATACCTAAAGCTGCCATTTATGACAGTGGTTTTGTATTTTGAATGTTTATGGCATTGTGATTATGCTAAGATAAATATGACAATAGACCACGGGCACAGAAGGGCTATTCTGAATTCATTGCCCTTCTCTTGCATTTGCCACCTCTTTATTTCTGTGTGTGATAGACAGTAAATGATCAGATCCTGAGATTGTGGAGCTGGTATTTTACCAAAAGTAAATAGTTTTCAGTTCTGTCAAGAAAGGAGTTTGTAAAATTTTGTGATACTTGCATTTTTTTTTCTTGAAGGTATCTTTATTCTACAAAGGTCCCTGTATTAAAAACTGCCTTTGATTTCAGTGGGAGACAGATCAGCTCAAGCAGTAGTTTTCATGTTGGTGGTCATTACACCAAATAAGGATGAAAGGATATGTCAGTCAGACATCACAAAATCCTTAAAGTTGTGTGCCCCCAAGTAATCCTGCTGTGCAACCGACGGTTATTATACACAGGGGAGGAAAGGGGAACAAAGACCTTAAAGTAAAAAGATTTAGGCTGCCTAAGTTATAGCATGGTAGTTGCAGATCTATCACACAGTGCCCAGCTGTACATCAGCACTGCCTCTTCCCGTGGTGGACCTCCATCAGTTTTAATGAGTTTTTTAGTGCTTATAGTGTAGGATCTGCATGTGTTCATAAATTCCTCACACATCTCTGTCCAACAAGATGCTCATGGACTTAGGAAAATATTGGCTTCATCAACTTGTTCACTGGATAAAATCAATTAAATTCTTATCCTCAGAAAAGGACACCTGAACAAGAATTATAGGAGAATGGGGTCATCTTCATCTCTTCCTAAGAAGTGGAGAATGGTGAGAGCTAAATCACATTTGCCTTCAAGCCAACAGACTTTCTAAAGATCAGGCTGAGCTCTATTGATGCCTTAGGTTTTAACTTTTATATTTTTCAAATCCTGTACTCCTAGTGTAACCCTGAAGTTTCCTGTAGCTTGTTGAGTGCTGCTCTCTTATGCTCACACAGACATAACAAAGCCTCTCCAGCTTGCTCTCCAAGAACACCCAGACTGTCCTAGGCCCAAGAACAGTAAGCCATCATCTTGGGGAGGGGGGGAAAGCTTGGGGAAATTACATCATTAGCTAAAGTTTTAATTGGCAAATTTATGCTGATATGCAAATGGACCAAACCTATAAAAGCATGAAGAACTCATGACCTGTCGTCCACCTTGGGATTCACTGAGGTAGGACCCTCTGGACCCCAGAGTATATCTCTGAAGGCCTTTCAAATAAATACCTCCTTTATTCCCTTATTCCTGTCTAGTCTCTGTTTCTAGGCAGCCATTTAAGGCATCACTATGAACTGAGTTAGTGTCCTTAGATTGCTGAGTCCTGTCTAGAACAAGAACAGGTAATATGGGAGGCAAGAACTACTTACAACTTTCTTTAGCATTCTAAAGAGGAGTTATGCTGTTTTAATCCCCAAATGGTAAACCTACAATAGGCTATTTGCTACATATTTCAGAGGGCTGTAGTGCAGGTGGCAATGTATCAGAGACTGAAAATAGTTCATACCTCAAGCCTTGATATAAAGTTCTGCTCATTATAAAGAAGTTACAACCAAGAAGCCTCCCTGAAGACTGGGACTTTGGTCTGCAAAGTCAAACTGCTGATTAGATAAAGGGAAACCCATTGTTCAATCATCTCAGGCCAAGGGAAAGGTTTGCATCCTCCAAAAGGCCAAAGCCACCAACTGCGCTGAGGAGCATCCCTGGCTGAGTTTGGGGTGGGGGCAGAGCACAGCTCACAGGAGCCAGGTTTGGGGTGGGGCAGAGCACAGCTCACAGGAGCCAGGTTTGGGGTGGGGCAGAGCACAGCTCACAGGAGCCAGGTTTGGGGTGGGGCAGAGCACAGCTCACAGGAGCCAGGTTTGGGGTGGGGCAGAGCACAGCTCACAGGAGCCAGGTTTGGGGTGGGGCAGAGCACAGCTCACAGGAGCCAGGTTTGGGGTGGGGCAGAGCACAGCTCACAGGAGCCAGGTTTGGGGTGGGGCAGAGCACAGCTCACAGGAGCCAGGTTTGGGGTGGGGCAGAGCACAGCTCACAGGAGCCAGGTTTGGGGTGGGGCAGAGCACAGCTCACAGGAGCCAGGTTTGGGGTGGGGCAGAGCACAGCTCACAGGAGCCAGGTTTGGGGTGGGGCAGAGCACAGCTCACAGGAGCCAGGTTTGGGGTGGGGCAGAGCACAGCTCACAGGAGCCAGGTTTGGGGTGGGGCAGAGCACANGAACATTGTTGGGATCCACAGAGTGGTGATATTTTCCTTATTCTGTCCGTGTCACTCTTTCTGTCCCCCCCACCTATTTTCTATTTCTTTCTTTCTCTTTTTCTCTTTCTCTCGCATTCACTATACAATAAAATCCATATTATTGTTATTGCCATATGATTTCGTTTGCATCTTAGTTTGGGCAGAGGAATTTCTAAAGAACCTTAATAATAATTGGATCATAACACAATGACAGATACGGGAGGACCTCTCCTGACTTCTCCTAGCCCCTCCTCAAACATCAACACAGCTGCTACTGGGGACAACTGACCCCTGTAGACATCCACAGAGAACCCTACAATCACTCTGAAAATGCAAGGATGAACATCTGAGTGCAGACCCTTGTGGCTTCTCCAAGCAAGAGCATTCTGCTTCCATGTGGTGTGCATATAATGCCACTAGAGAATGAAAAAAACTATTGAACTGTTCACTGGAGAGACTGTCTCTGAGAGGAAATTTATTTCTTTACTAGCTTTAATTTCTGCAATGTGAAGTAAGCACATTTTCCTTCTTATATGATCTGCCTGCTCTTCCCCATTTTTATTCTAGTAGCATTTCAGCCTTCTGGCTGCGAGAAACAGATGTCACTGTTATGGTGTAATCTTTCCCTGTTCCTACCTGTCTTTGTTCTACTGCAAAACCTTCCAGGATACCCAGCGTAAGTGACACAATTTAGAAAATCATAAGCTTTTTAATCCTACAGGACCTCTTTTCTCTGAATCTTTTTAACTTTAGTCGAAAGGCCACTCCTTTTCCTCCTTTAGACCCTTGCATGAATCAGATTGTCCATGAATTCAGTCTTACCCAACCAAGTATGTCCCAAAGATGACATTGACTTGATTCAAGACTTGCTTTGAATTATCTTTGTGGACAGTACCTCCATATTTTGAGGGAAAATCCTGCTTTTCAAGGGTGTCAAATAGTGTACACTTGTAGGTAATTATGTACAGCAGATGCTTTCACACAGTGCGAGGGTTTTAGAATGGAGACAGAAAACAGGATAGGATGGGATGAGCTTGACTGTCTATAAAGAAAGGAGGGAAAGGGAAAGGGAAAAGAAAGATATTATACTTGGTGTTTGTGCTTCCTGTAGCCAAGATCAGGATGGATATCTTCTTGTGGAAAGTCTCTCTATTATGTCTGCAGTATTATGCAGCAGTTGGAATGTTGTTCTGGATCATGGAAATTTTGATGCAAAAAAAAGTGGGGAAGAGTAAGGAAGTAACTCCAAAGAAGAAGGAATATGCAGTCCAGGTTTTAGGCTGTCAGACCGGTGTGTAGGTGATTTGCTGTGTATATGTCCTAAGTGAAAGTTTCCCCCAGACCTCATTAATTCTATTGGAGTCTGAGGAGGTTCAGGTTTCTTGAATACAGCAATGCTCCAACGCAACAACCATCAAGCAGAATGATGGACATGCTGATACACTTAGATCATCACTTTTTCAGCCTCTGTGAACTGTAACTTGCCCCTCCACCCTTTTACAGAAGCAGCAACTCCTCATTTCCTTGTCCAAAGTTTGCCCTGTCTGGCTGCATACAGATAATGACAGTAACCTGTACCTCTTTTGTGTCAGTCAACTCCACTTCCCCCAAAACCTGTGTTGTCTTTGACAAAGTCTAAAGTATCACTGTGATTCAGATATCAAGATAGGTACACATGGTTGCAGACTGAGAACAACAGAATGTGGGTGTGCCTCAAAAACTCTGTTTTGAACAGTCTTGATTGGTACCCATGGTCCTGGAAAACTGAAGTAATGAGTATGTAGCCAGTGAGAGCATATTATCAACAAGTCTGGAAGTGGGATGTTATTTGTAATATATCTGAGAGGGCTGTATTGCAGATGTTGATGTTTTCTAAATCTCAGTGTGTAACTTCAGATGCCTTCTGACTACAGACATTTATCTTTCTGTGTGTGTGCATGTGAATGTGGGGAAGAAGCAGTTATTACAACTCTGATGAGTATTAAGACATCTATAACCCTGAAGAGCATCTACTTTTTTACAGATGAGCTACACCTAATGTGACAGCTATTAATAAGATAGGTTTTTAGGGTTTTTTTGGTTTTTTATTTATTCACAGGGCTAATAATTTCTCTGTATGTTTACTAGTCTCTGATAATTAATTTCACAATCAGGATTTCCAAGTAATAAAATAAAAATAAGTCATTAAACCAAAAAATAAACAAATAACATACAGTGAAAAGAACATATATTCATTCCTGTACTGAATCGTTTCAGTTGAATATTTTTTAAATGCCCATAAAATTTTTAAATTTTGTTTATTAGATTGAAGAGTTTTATTCTCAATTCAGAATGCAATTGAGGGTGTACACAAACATATAATTTAGTTCCATGAATTCAGAGGTACTAAAAGCCCGACCTGTAATCTATTGAAGTTAATTAAGCCTTTTCTATCATCCCTTAGAAATTAAAACAATTTTGTAAAATAAGTCATTAGTTTGACTATTTATGAATGAAATTTGAAACTAGTGTTATTAATTAAAGTAGGGCTTTGAAATTAATACAAAACATTTAACTCCAACTGCAATTAATGCAGAAACTTAAGACAGAATTTCTCATCAACTTAAGGGTGAGACAATGCTTATGAGCTGGTTTTCATAAAAGAATCCTGTCTCTATCATTTATCAAATTTTTTTTTGCTTTATTGTCCTTCAGCAGTGAAGAATACATCTCTCATGGTATTTTTTTGAAATATCATAAGGGATAGATAAAAAAAAAATATCAATCAAACAAAAAGAATCAAACACAAAAGGAAAAAGAAACCAAACCATGGGGTCATCCCAAGTGTGTTCCTGGGATGTGTTTTTCCAATTGCTTTCATGAATTTTCCTAAGGGTTACAGTTGATATTTAATTTTTTTTTCCTTTGTCTACTATGGATGCTATACTTTGCTCAGGAGCACAGGATCATGGACATCAGAAGTGCCTCTGAATCGCCAAGACCAGATTTGCGTTCTGCTGAAGTAGGGGAACCAGGTACAGAAATATTAGCATCTCTCACCGGCACTCCGTAGGAAAACAGAGTTGATAGGGCATTCTTTGCTGTCTTAAGAGCTGGATGGCCAGGCCCAGAGAGTAGAGCTCTGCTGGGAGCAGCACCATTACTAGTAGGGATCATTACTCAGTGTTGGGATCAGTCCTGTTTATTGCCTTTACAGATGACCTGGATGATGAGGGGATCAAATACACCCACAGCAAGTTCTCAGACAACACTACTTTGTATGGGACTGTTGATCTGCTGGAAGGCAGGAAGGCTCTGCAGAGGAATCTGGAAAGGTTTGAATCAATGGGCCGAGACCAACTATATGATGTTCAGCAAGACTGAATACTGGGTCCTACACATTGGACCCAAAAAACCCCTGCAGCACTACAGGCTGGGGCAGAGTGTCTGGAAAGCTGGCCAGCAGAAAAGGACCTCAGGGTGCTGAACACAGGCTCAGTGGGCTCAAGTGGCCAAGAAGGCCAATGGCATCCTGGTCTGTATCAGCAATAGTGGGGCCAGCAGGACCAGGGCAGTGATTGTCCTCCTGCATGTGGTGAGGCCACACCTTAAGGGCTGTGTCCAGTTTTGGGCCCCTCGCTACAAGAAGGACATTGAGGGGCTTGGATATGTCCAGAGAAGGGCAATAACACTGGTGAAGGGTCTGGAGCACAAGTCCTGCAAGGAGAGCTGGGGTTGTTTAGTGGGGAGAAAAGGAGGCCATCAGGGAAGACGTTATGGCTCCCTACGCCTGCCTGAAAGGAGGTGGTAGCCAGGTGGGGGTCGATCTCTTCTCCCAGGCAACAGACACAGGACAAGAGGACATAGCCTCAAGGTGTGCCAGGGGAGGTTTGGGCTGGACTTTAGGAGGAATTTCTTCACAGAAACATTGAAATAGACTGCCCAGGGAGGCGGTAGAATCACCGTCCCTGGAGGTATCTAAGGAAAGACTTAGTGTCATGGTCTAGTTGATGTGATGTTCAGTCAAAAGTTGGACTCTGGTCTCAGAGGTCTTTTCCAGACTAATTGATTCTGTGAGCCTTTGAAAACCAAACATAGAGACCAGAAGAGAAAAAAATTACCTCCTAGCTGGAGACTTCTTTCCTTGACAACAGATAAGAAAGACCATGCATGCTTCTGCTAGTAAATTTAGATTCAACTGACTCCCTTCAACCTAGACTGTGATGTACCAGTCCTACCTGTTTCAGCAATTTTTATTACTTGAAGTTGTATTTCAGTGTGTCCTTGAAGTGTTTAATTTGTCTGTCCCGGTTACCTGTTACTTCTTTAAGTCCAACACACTGGCTGCTGCAGGATGCTGGAGTCTTCTTTCCTAGATGGGTGACCAGCCCAATGCAGACTTTTTATAATGATCATGGCTACAGTCCCTGGAACATAACTCTGCTCTGAAACTTTTTTATTGAAAATTTTATCCTGCCATCTGATGCACAATATGGTCCACAGATGGTGCAGATGACATTTGTCTAGGGGTCATGTATGTCGTCACTAGCCCATGTCTTCAAACCATTCAGCAAATTGGATAACAGAGCTGCTTTACAGACTTTTAATGTGATCTACCAATTAATGTTGAGCTACTGTTTGACCTCAGAGTAGCCTGCATCCTCAGCCTCATGGTGTAGCACAAAAAGTGGTATTTTTTTCTTGAATTTTTTAGAATAAAAACAGAATGGTTTTTATTCTAAGAAGAATGAGGGCAAGAAATATTCTTGTTTTCTTCGAAAGATTTTTTTTTTTTTTTTATGTCTGGTTTCCATTGTTTTAAACTGGAAGCATTCCAGTTGCTGACTTCACATCTGTTAAGAGTCAGTGTTTAGCAGTTATAATTCACTTGTGTTTCTAATTTATTGCTATAAATGGCTAAGTGCCCTGCGGAAGGGCCAGACTTTGATCACAGCAGGCAGCAGGGAGTTAAATATCTTATGAATCTAAATGTACAGATAAACAAATAATCTGATGCTGACAGGACATCTGCTAATATATAACAGATACTATATGCGACTAAGGTTATAGAGTTTCTCTCTCATGTTCCTATTGTTCAGGACAATTAAAATAAAAAGGGAAACTTTAAAACAAAACAAAAAAACCACACCACATCTGCTACTGATCAGGTTTTCCCTCTTTGCTTTATCTATGGAGATAACTTAGAACATAAGGGAAATGTTTCATCTCAACGGTGGCTTTCCTTTCATTCCACAGAATCACAGAATGGGTAATATTACTCCACTGAAGGAATTTTTCCTTCTTTTTCTTTTTAATTAAAAAAAGTGTAAAAGAGTAAAAGAAAGTTCCATTTATGTCATACTAATCCATTATTGCTATAGAGGGTACCTTTTTCCTCCAGATCTACTGTAAATTATACAGTACAAGGCTTTCAACTTTTTCAAATGGAAAATTTCTACTGGGTAGCTCTGTTGTCTTCTTCCGGACTATATATTTCCCTCATTTTAATTTTTTTTCTCTGTTTATAATCTATTTATGGATAATCAGAACTGACTGATGTTTTGGGTGATGACACTATTAAATCACATGCTGCTTACATTGTACTTTTCATTTTTGCAGTATTTTCTATTTTAGTATTCCTTTCTTTAAAAAAAAAAATAAATTCTAAATTACAAACTGAACATATGTTTCCAGTGAGCTTCCCAGGTGTTTAGCCCCAGTGACTACAGTTAATTTGAACCCAGAAACACAGATGAGTAATTCAACTGAAATTATTCCTTTTGATGTGTTTTGCCTATAAAATACCTTATCTTTTATTCAATGAATCTCCTCCTCATTTGTCTGCATTTATTACCTCACAGTGAAGTTCTTGGGTTTTGTTTTCCTCTCAGAGAATGTAGGCATACAATTCAATGTATTTTATTAAATTGACTTAACGAGTATAAGGGGGTCAATGAAGTTTCTACTGTTTTTCATACTTGGTTAGTTACTTTTAAAGGTAATATGTTGCTTCCAGTTCTTTCCTTGGATATGACTGTGCAATAGTCCTAACAGTCTGTGTGTGTCTCTCAGACACAGACATCAGGTTGTTTATCATTTTGTCCAGACTGGTATATAATGCTAGTGCTAATAATGCCCAGTGTAAGCCTATTTCCTGTCTAACAATGGATCTTTTTCCTCACTTTTTAGGTTTTATCTCCTAAAGAGTACTTTATTCACAGCATCCCTCATCCTAGTCGTGTCTCCTTAAAGGCTACATAGAAAATCCACAGTATGGTGTCTTGAAACAACAGAGGAAATGTAAGTACCAGCTTGCCTTTTTTTTCTTTTTTGGGGGGGAGGGGGAAAGAGAGGGGACTTGGATAGAAACATTTGAGTCACTTTGTATTCTCTGGAAAACTTAGAGTGAGTTTTCAGAAAAAAAATAAACAGACACTTCCCAAAAAGTAAAATAAATCATTAACTGCTTACTCCAGCAAAAACCACATCAGGCTCTTTCTCCATCTCCTTTGTTTGTGTGGCTATACAAACAAAATTACAAATAGTCCTCTGCATTCTTCTCTCCATTAAATATTTCCATTATACAGTGGTGAGTCTGTTTCTTATTAGTAATGAATAAAAATGTTTGTAAATAACATTTCCCTTTCCTTTTCTTTCCCATACATTCTCCTAGGACCTAAATCAGCACAGAGTGAAAGGACTTCCAAATACAAATATTTCAAATTAATTTAAACCCTTCCTCTAAGTATGCAAAAAGTCTGGTTTTCTCCCTAGTGATTTATTAATTTTAAACATCTCTGTATATACTTGTTTCCTTCTAATTTTAAAATATCCTCAGAGGCTGTGCCAGAAATTTACAGCACAAATAGAATGTGCTAGAGGGGAACTGCACTGTTAACTGTAAAACATCACAGGTCATCTACATAAATTTAACAAATAAGTTTCAGATGCTCAGTATGTGTCAAGAAAAAGCCAGATCTTAATCACTTAATGGCATGTCTATGTAGACATAAGCAAAGGTCTAGCTGATACTGCTTTGGGGTATTATGATTGACTCTCTTTGTCAAAATTCTTTAAATGCTATTTTCTAAGCTTTCCTTTCAGAGCAAGGATTAAGTTTTTAAAGCTAAAATACAGCATAGCTGTTCTGAAGTCACAGTCACTGTAGTACTACTAACTCAGCTATGTCACAGATTTCTTTTACCTTGTTTCTATTTATCTTGTCAATATTACATTAAACAATATAGATGGATTGTGCCTATTTTTTAAATAATACAAACTTCAGATCTCAAGTTCAATAGTTTCTTTTTGATCCAGAAACCAAGAAAAATTGCACCCTTGGAAAATGAAACTCTTGTTTCATGAGACAGGGAGATATTGAAACCTAATCCTTCACAGATTTGCATCTGCTTTTCTCTAAGCCATCTTCCTATATCCCGTGTGACAGACCTACAGAGCAAAAGATAGCACATCTGGAGCTAAACTTATGATGCTTGACTATGGAATAGACTTGACGTATCAGACAGTTTTACATTAAGTGAAGAGAGGTTCCTTGCTTTGGAGAGGGGAGGAGCACCTCCAATTTAAATGAGTTGAAATTATGTTTATTTATAATTGAATATTTAATATATTTTTTAGGTCTCAATGGAATTTTTAAGTGGATTGAAGATGGACTTTTTTTTTCCCAACCATAATATTTTGACATTAAGATTTTCAGAGAAGTCTGATACTGTATACATTTAAAAAAACCTTCCAGGCTCAGGCAATTCAAATTAGGAAAATTTCAAATGTTTCATTGAATCACTTTGCCAATTCTTTCATTACATGAACATGATAAAAATTCTGACTCATTTGAATTTCATTTTTAAGGCAGTTTTTAAAACTGTGATGAATGATAGTTTACTGTCATTGAATAATATTTCTAGAGATTTAGTGATTTGACTTGTGCCGCACTTATTGGGTACGAGTGCTGCATTTTTATGTTTATGGACAATTAGGGTAATCTTATGATACCAGGGGAGTGTTGTGGGGGTGAGTTTGGCTTTTGTTTTCCTCTGTTTACAGATGCAGCATCTGAAGGTTTCTCTATGGCTTTTGCAGAAGTAGTTTTGGGGATTTTATTGCCATGGTAGGCTTTTCCATGTGGTTGGGTTTTGGGTTTGATTTTTGTTTGTTAGGGGTTTTTCGTTTTTTTTCTATAAATACTGGATAAATTTTTTAACACTTTAATCTCTGAAAAGCCTTTTGCTCTGATTTTAATCTGCTCCTTTGGAGAGAAGCAGATTCAAATGAATATAAAGAAAGTTAAATACCAGCTTGTTTTTTATATGAGGTAAGTCCATTATTTTTAAGATTTTTTGAGAGAAACATCCCAAAAAGTTGCATTACTAGTAGAAATAAGAGGGACACTTTTATTAGGGTGACTCTTACTTGCTCTGACTGCTGGAAAATGCATAATGCCTGTGGATTTTTAATGTAAAAAGGATGCAGTTTAGGAAATACTATTGCTGAAATAAACTGTTCCCAGATCCAAGAAAGGCATGAAAATTTTATTTCCTGTAGGTCATGTTGCAATGGTCAATAAATTTTGATACCCTTACCTCTAATGACTGTTTCAACAAGAATTAAAGAGATTTTTTTGGGCCAGTTCTGCCAGCTGGTACAACCCTGAAAATTTCCCCCTAAATCAGTCCAGAAAATCCAACCACCCCTGAATGATGAAGGTGCATAATGAAGAGTTCTCTTTCACTAATGAGTTTCATCCTTTCTTCAGTCTCTCCCTCTTCATCAGGAACAGAGTTAAAACTAAAGCCTGTCTTCAGTCTTACATTGCTGAAAGTCATGGGGCCCCAGAAGAGTGCCTTGCTTAAAAATTTGGATGTTTTTCTCTCTTTTCTGTTCATCTTGTGTACACAGACAAACAAACATGAGACATCCATGCATGAAATGATCTACAGCTCTGAATTGTAACATTTAATGCACTGGCAGGGGTGGGAGTGAGACCTTGCTTCCAGATGAACAAACGCTGTGTTCATTTTACATTCTACGGTATGTGATAAAATGTTGCAACAGTCTTATAAGCCACGATCTGAGCTGCACAATTTATTGTTCACATGTAATATATGGGTATTAGGTTTGATTCTTTTGTGAGTGGATTAGAACAAGGATTAAGGCTTAACCAATTCAAACATATACTTCTGATCTTCAGTACAGCAAAAAACTAAAAAAAAAAACCCACCAGGGAGAAAATACTAATGTTAATTTTTGTTCTGTTCTCTTCTGTTAAGAACAATACAAGTGCTGAAGCTCCAGAAGGGTTAGCAGACTACTCCGATTCTCTGTGCCATCTTTGGTCACAACTCCAGCCTAAAAATTACTCTATTGGGAAAGGAAAAAAAAAGTAGAGCTGTTAGATTGTAAAGTCAAGATGCTCAGATATTTAGGAGGCCTGCTCAAGCCTCAGTCAGATCAACTCTCGGTTTGTCTGCTGCCACCATCTTCTACAGAAGGTATTGTAAGAGCTGAAAAGTGTGACCTGCAACGGAAAGACATCTTTGTCTCCTTCACAAGGGTATAAATCCAGCTCCATGCTTTTGTTCCACGTTGCAGAGCAAGAAGCATTCTCCTTTCAATGAGTGACAACAGAGCTGCATATGCACATTTTTATATGGTATCTATATCTGATAAAGTTTACCCATTGGCATGCCTTGTCATTAAGCTTCGTTCAGTATTTTCAATTTATATATCCTTAAAATATGACACAATTCAATTACCTTAAGTTTGAGAATTTATTTTTCCTGGTGAGCTTGGGTGGAGTAGAAAGTATTGTAGGTAAATCCTACTTATGACCTAAACTGACACTCTCTGTAGGAAATATTTTGGATAGAGTAACTGTCTCAGTGGGACACATGGTCTGTGGGGCAGAAAGCGGTGCTGAATCACACTGAAGTAGCTTAATGAAACTGCATGGAGAATCAGGAAATCAGATCAATTTTTCCCCCCTTCTGAGATTCCCTGTAAAAATTCTGTAACAGAAACTTATGACCTAGCAGAGTAGATAGAACAAGGAGTTTAGAACAGCTCTTTTTTAAACACAAAGTACTTTAATTTCATAAGTGGCAGCAGTATGGTTTTCATTGTTGAGGATGAAAGCGGTGTCAGCATTTCTACATTGCAGTAACCCTGACCATAACTTTGTTGGGAAAAGAAGCTGTAAGTTTGCTTGCAATGGCAATCATGCAGAGAGACTCTGCAGGAAAACTTCTGGACTTGCTCCAGTCGTTACACATTTGGAAAGAGCTTCACACAAAGGTATTTTGTGCATGAATAGTCCAGAGGAATAGGTTTCTGGACCAACTGGTGTGTAGCTAATTTTAAAAAGTCAGTTTACCATAACAATTATTTTATGGGCTGTAGAGCAGATCTCATTAAAGTAGGAAGAGAACAATAAATTAAAGGAGAACCAAACATTAATATGTCTAATGCTGCCTCTACTTAATAGGAACATTACAAATGGTAATGAGGACAATGTTCATCTTTGTGGGGGATGGTGGTAAATATGGTAAAAATAGACAAGTGCTATATTCTCAAGCACAATTTTCTGATGTCATTTCTTCTGTACTTTTTTTAAGCATACTACATAGCAGCTTTTTTGTACTCAGACATCCTTGCACTACTATTCTGATTGTTCTGTCAAGTCATTTTCTTATCATGTTACTTTCTCCTTTTTAAAAAAGCCCACGTGTAAGGTAACTACAGATTTGCGTCTGTTGGAGTTTGGAACATTTCATTCTTATATTATCGTTTTTCTCATCTACCTTGTATTGTTGTTGTTTTCCTTTTCCTGTAAGTCTAAAAACATCTGGGCTCATCTACTTGTGTATAACATGTACAAGTGCACGTGTGTTGGTACACTCACACACCATTTAAGCTAATTGGATGAAAAGGCAATATACATACAAAATTACATGTATGGGGTTTTTTTGGACCTGAACACACACTTCTCTCCAGTGAGGCTCAGAAAGTGGGTCCAGTGTCCATAGATACCGTAATTATATGTAAAAATTTAGGGTTCACTCTAATATAGTGTAAATTGCTGTATGGAAGACTGAAGTTCATGTGTATCTGTTTCCAGGTGGCAGATAACTGAATAATCAGGCATTATTTTAACATTCTTATTTCCCTATGTTATGTACTTCTCTAGATTTTTTCTATATTCACAATATTGATTATTTAAAATACTAAAAGTTTACCATTTTATCCCTTTGGTTATATTTGCTAAATTCATTCAAATACCTTTTACTTTAAAAAAATGTTAATTTTATATATCAGTTGTATATAAAAGCCAAAGATCTTTTCATGGTGCTTTGTTATTCAACTTTTATTCTTCCAACTTCAGCAGTAAGTATCAAAGAAACACAATAGTAGTCAGCAGGAGTTTTCCCATTGACTTAAATGAAATCATACTTAGATCTGAGCTGAGTACATTTGAAAATCTCACCAACTATTAAGCAATTTGGAAAAACACCACAGGGATGCCTAAAATTCAACTCTTGCTGTCCAAAAGGGAGAAAAGTCTCCTGGACTCTTTTTAAAATAATGGTAATAATAGCTATTTTTTTCATACTGCTTTTATCGGTCAATCCTGGATCTCGCTGTAGAGAAGATTGGTACCATACTTCCCACTTTAGGGACAGAAAGATGGAGGTATAGTGAGGGAAGTGACTCGTCTACCTCAGCGTTTGTGCAGCCATTTAATGCTGATCGAAGGCCCAGAGTGATTTAGAAGAGTTGTGCTTAAACAAAAAAACCCCACTGTTTGGGGAGATAATCAAATAAATCATGACACATATTTAAAACATGGAAATGGTATAATGGATTAGTGTGAGTGAAGTGGCCCTGCAATCATAATAAAACCACTTACAGTGCTGTGCCTTGGATGTCAGGCTCAGTAGCAAAGGCTCCTCCTCCTCTGCTGGCTGCTGCAGGACCTCAGTCACTGCGGTGAACAGCCCTGACTCTTCACAGTCAACAAACGTGCTTAAGAAAGTCTGGTTTTGCCTGGGTTCATATATGTTTTGTGCACTCTGAGTTTTCTCATGCTTAAGCAGAAAGTTCAAAAGCAAAAAAGACACTGATTAAGTTAATCTGAAACAGCACCATAATTTTCATAGTTAGATTAAGAAGAGTGCCAGATTACTATTTTGCACTGACTCTGAACACATGAAATAAAGACTGGACCTGAGTTCCAAGCACCCACACCTAGGTTTCTGTTTATCTGTGTTCTGCAGACTTAATGTTGAACCTTTCACCATTGCCAGTGTAAGAAAGAAATTCAGCTTGGGGCCTAATTATATTGCCTAATCATAGATCTTTAGGACTAATTTGAGACTTACAGAGATAATCACCAACGTTTCATGGGATTGTATATATGACACAAGACTTACAGGAACATCACTTCGCCCTGAAATATCAGATAGATGCCAGCCAAAATATTCTTACCACTCAAGTAACAGTGGATAGAAATTCATGGGTAGCTGAACTAAGTTGAATATTGAGCATAATGTGAGCTTATAATTTCAATATGTAGACATATAGATACCCTAATTAAGGTTTTTTTAATTAAGAATAGAATTTTTATCTTCCATAGTGGGTATTTTGTATGAGTTTTCAGAAACTGGATTTACAGAGAAGCTCAAGATGTATTCCATAGTTATTTTTTGTATTTTAAGGAAGAAAATTAAGAATAAATCCTCCCTTCTAATCTTCACCTGAAAATAATGCAGATTAGAACTCACTATATAGCAATAGAGTCAATGAGCTAATAGGGTTCAGTTCAGTTCAAGAGATCAGCAACTGCTGTCATGCTAGGTGCAGCCTGCTTTGACTTCCAGAGCATTTCCCAGAAAGTAAGGTACTCTTATAGATTCTATTTTTTATTCCTGCAGGGATATCTCTGGTAACCTACAGTATTTCAAAAAACAGTACTTCTCTTCTGTGTTTAGGCAGATAAATTAAGTCCTTAATGTCCTAGTTGTGAGGCAAAATAATTCACACTGACATCCAAGTTTCTAGAGAAATTATGTTAAAAATAGCAGAAAATAAGCGGTAGCATTTAACAATAAGCATAAGCACACACTTATCCAGACTTTTGTTAGAAAGTGTTAGGAAAAAAATTGAAAACAAATAATTCATAGAGGGTGAAGATAATAGCCAGGAGAAATGTACCTGACCAAAGGACAAAGTGTGAACTTCAACAGGTCAGTTTAGAACTTCAACAAGGAAGTTTACTTCCTGATCAGTAAACACATTATTATTTATGGCTTGTAACATATATTTTGGGACAATTTTAAGAAAATAAAGACAAAAATATCCATAAATGAACACTTGGAATAAGGAGAATGCTTTGATGTAGAATTATTTTAATCTCTTTGCATTTCTATACCACAGACACTCAAGTCTGAGTAAACAGCTTCGATCATAATTTATTGTTGAGGCAGAGAAATAGACACTTTCACAGAGTCAGTAAAAAAGTCTCTTTTAGACATCTGTATTAAGATGAGATGAATCTTGCTTTAGAACTGTTTCTCTCCACTGAGTAAGCTGACAACTTTCTTCTTCTAAATTTCATGAGAAAAAGCAGGTCTCAGACAATGCTGTCACTTGATATCCTTCATCCAGTAGAGCTGTTATTTGTACAGTCCTGTCGAAACTCTCTCTGTTTTATCTATTTTGTATGTAGGAGACAATCACTGAAAAACTTGACACTGTAAGTTTAAATTGGCATGAGCATCCTGAGTATTTCAGACACATATCTTTATCCTCTTAGATGTGGCTGCATCAATAAAAATGTATGTAAGAATCTGAATGAGTGTCAGTCAAATGAACATCAAACTGAGCAAAGTATAAACAATAACAATTGAAAAAAGAGGATATTCATTATGGCTTCTAGTAAAGAAAAGCTGCTTACTGGTGAAGTCAATTTCAGAAAAAGAAAGGTCTACTTCATATACCTGCAAGTTTGCTCTATTATTGTCTTTGACAACTGCAAAAAGTTCATTAAAATTGCGTAATAAAAACAGAGGCAACTTTTATCTCCAGGAAAACACATATCTGACATTGTTCAGAAAAGAAGAGACCAGGGAAAGCTGTATTTCTATCTTCATTGGGGTGTCTGGACACTACAGTGATAAAATATTAAGACTGTTTAGCTGACAGATAGCAGGGAGGACTGCAAACTGGTGCTTTAGTGTCAGCTCACAGGGGTCAAAAAGGGGAGGATTGGATGCTGTTCCCAACTGCCTCACTGGCCAAGTATGTTATATGCAGGGTATAGTTTGATTAAGGTGAGTAGGCTCTTCACAGTTTGGGTCTTAGAATCATTATCCTTAAAAACGTCCTCTGAGACTGACCTAACTTTTAAATACTCTGATATTCTAACAAAAAAATTAAGTATTATAAGAATTATAATTATAATGGGATTTTGCTTGTTTGGGGTTTTTAATTCGCTTTTTTGTTTGGTATGATTTTGCTCTGTTGTTTTTTTGAGGGTTTGTTTGTTTGCTTGTTTTACTACAGAAGTGATGGTCAGAAGAAGAAACTATAAAGAAGAAAAGGCTACATGGTCTAAAGACTAAATGAAAAGACAGCAATTTCTGGTGATGGAGAAAAATCAATACTTTGATACATGTCTTCATGTTGGCTTGGGTAGTTGGGAAAGATTTCTGGAAAAGTAAAATTAATTTGAACTGAAGTTAGAAAAATCACATATGTAGCTCAAGTCTATAAGTGAAAAAAAAAAATAAAAAAAAAGCAATGTCTACTAAGTCTCTTTGTTCTTCCATTCACATTTTACAAAAAATAGTCATTTAGTGACATTATTTGACTATTTTTCAAATGTATCTGTCTTGTTCTGCTGGAGGAATAATTTATTGGGTTATAAAAGGAAAATATGAGCTTAGTTACACAGATAAAGACAGAATATTAAATTTGTCTAATAATATTACATACTCATACACAGCCATAGCCCATATTGTTGTCAAGGTGGATGCACAAAGTCTAATTCTCATTTCAAAATTACACACCTTTTTCCTTCAACCTTAAGAAAAATTAGTCCGAATAAATGTTAACACATGTTCAATGTCAAAAAGTGCCCAAATATTATCATATATACTTTCCTATAAAGAAAAGCAAATCTTATAATCCATATGGTGAAGGATGAACTGGTTACAGATCTTACTGTGGCATGGCTCTTGAGGATTCATTTATTTAAACAGTAAGAAGCAAGTGAAGCTGAACTTCCTTCCTCTGTGTTGATTGTGTTTGCTGACCTCTGCTAGGGCCAGAAGTACTGCTGTGAGATGCTGTCACTTCCTTCACAGTTGTAACTTGGCACTGTGGCTATTGTCCCGTCAGCAGGGATCCCTCGATTTGGTGCAAGATCAGAAGGCATCGCCTGTGCTTGGCATATTTATAAACTAGCATATGTTGCTGTGATTCTGAATCTTCACTGTCCAAAGCAATAGAATGAAAAATAACAGAGTTTATACATTCCAACACATATATTTCTTTTGTCTTTCAATAGCCCACTATTTTAAGTCTATTGTTTGATTCATTCATGTCCCTTTTTTCAAAATCTTCTTCACTCTTGATTTAAATACTACATTTAAAAACGGCAATGTCTGGAATGAAGAAAGTATTTTTGCCAGTCCTAAACACTTAATATGCAATAAAATTGTCAAATTCTTTAGAAAAGTGATGTTTTGACACATTGCAGTTTGCCTACCTTACTTTCAAAAAGCATTCTGCTCTTGTTGCAAGATAAACTAATGTTAAGGATCCAGGTATAATTCTGCTGTTGGCCAGGTTCCTTGAAATGGGCCTGCATTCTATTTATAGGTATCTGTTTTAGGTAGTGATTATCAAGATAAAAAGTGTTGCTTCTAGTCGCAGATTTTTTTTTTCCTTTCGTATTAATCTGAAAGCACAATTCAAAAAAACTTGAGGTGTTTAGACTGTGAAATGTTTGCATAACTTTGCAAGAATTTGGTGTTCTCAGTGCTATGAATACTTCTCAGTAAGAGTATTATTTAAATTATTCTCAACTAAACAGATTCCTATGTAAAGAAATAAAATTATGCTTCATATGGGTATTTTATAGGCCTCAGTAAGGTGAAGTCTTTAGAGTACTTGACTCATCCATATTGAAGTTATCAGAAAAAAAAAGGTAGGCATAATGAACATAAGAGAGCACCAGAGAAAGGAAGACCTGATTTGAATGACCCAGACCCAAAGTTATTAATTTGATATCCCAGGATTCTCAAACAGTCTTAAATAGATTTTTTTTTTTTTGCCACTACAGAAACATTAAAACCTTTCATTATCTAAGTCTGGAGAATTCCCAGAGAGAATATTGACAGTCAAGAGCCTTTTTTATGCGGAACTGAAAAAGGCTTTTATACTTCAAGAAATAACAATTGCTTTCTTGGGGTCCAGTTATGATCTTAGGTTTTGATCACAGGAGTTTGCACTTCAAGAGGACAAATTGTTGCCAGAATCCTCCAGAGAGAAAAAAGCCCCAAAAACCTAACCAAGACAAAATAACCTCAGATATTATATGTTATCATAGTTAAATCCACAACAGAAAAACCTGATGCTGACTTTAAATTCAACAAAGTTTCAGTGATTTATTGGACTCATGTAGCTGACTTAATTGGAGCCTCATTTTATTTCAGATTAATGCAGAACCAAACTTCCCCTCATGGATGAAGAAAATCCTTGAGCAAGCAGTTACACTTAGTAGTCAACACCTGGATGACTTCATTGGTTTATAGTTGAGTCTGGGCTATTATTTAACTGACAATGCTCAAGACTCGTGAATTTTCATGTCTAACTCAAACACAGTGGGCTACATCAAAACCACTCCCATGCTTATTTTTGGTGTGTTCCTATTTCAGTAATTCATACATTCATATTCATAATACAGAACATGATTATATATAAATAAATACATATTTTTAATTCACATATTCATTTCAGTATTCATATATTCCTCACAATACATATAATACATCTAAAAAATGCATAAATGACACAGCAAAAATACAGCCATCACAAGTGAAGACAAATATGGCATGGCAAACCAACCTACAGGTTTGATACTACTGCATCGTGGAGTGCTTAAAGAACTGCATTTAAATTGTATTTCTTGTCTCAGTCTTGTTTGAATTTACAATAACTTTCTCAGAATATATCTGTTGTCTATTGTGATTCTAGATGCTTAAAATAATGCAAATCTAAACAAAATTTGACTGTTAAAATATTTACCATTTATTTTTATTTACCACATTTATTTTAGTTTAGTCTAGCTCTATCATTGCATTTTGCTAAGACACAAAATACATAGGAGAGAAAAACATACAGTTTATACTTCTACTTGTCTATCACACTTTATAATGGAATTTTAAAAAAGTACAAAAAATTACAGTTATAATTAAATTCTGAACTAACATTTAGTAAGAGTACAGTACTCACAATTGTCTTCCAGCTTCCTTTTGTTGCGTCTCATTATATGTTTGCCCCAAGAAATTAAAATATAGCTCTTGTTACTACCATTGTATATCATAATATGAAAAAGCTCTCCTAAATTCTAAATAGGATAAGCATTAATTTGATTAGCAATCACTGTTTGCACCTGTAGAAGTCAGGACAGGCTAAAATTGCAAGATTACAGCTTCCATAGTATTTTTCTTCTTTTGTGTCGGAAATTGAAAGAAATTGAAATTTCTGACACAAAAGAAATTGAAATTTGGTAAATTTAAGTTCATGATGAAAATGATGAGAGTAGAGTACAATAGATCACTGCACTTTTCTCTTATTAGCACTTTCCTGATTAAAAGTTTGCTAATGAGTCCAGAAAAAAAATTTGTTAATAAATATGGATGAGTCTATATGCTTTCAACTTTATGGCAAATATCATTGCCTAAAATATTACAGTAACCAATAAAGTAACCACCTACCCATTTTCATTTTTGCTTTGTAAAATGAAGTCTTATTAGAAGCATATACTAAACTTTAAATTGTAGAATTGCCTTTCCCACAAAATTACTGTTTCTAAATCCAAATTGCCAAAGACTGTTCTATGAGGTTTCTATGAGCTCTTCCAGCTGCCTGACTTATTTTTTTTCTTGTTCTTGTTTCTCATTTATAAATTGAAAAGGATGTGGAAAAATGCATTCCTATTCAAATGAATCCACTTCTACATAATAAAACAAATGCTGCAATGTGATCCCTTTCAGGCAAACAGCTCAGGAAAGCAACTGCAAGCTTTTTTTTACTTCACTGCTATGCTTTATTGCCAAACTAAAACACTTCAGGGAAATATTAAATATGCATGCTATTCTTTTTTCTAATTTTAGTGTGAGAATTACCCTCAGAACTGTGTTTATACAGTGTGCAGAATATAGCAGATCTGTGGCAGAGTTAAGAAACCCATGAGGAGGTATCAAAGTTTATGCATCTTACTTCAAATTAAATCTCAGCATCAGCAGGGTATTTTCCTCTTATCTTTAATAGAGGCAAGAAGATGGGTTGAGAAATGTTTTAGGTGGCTTGTGCTCCGTTGTCATTTTTATTCTTCCCTCTCTAAAACTAAAGAGACCCATTAAAACTATTAATGATAAGCTCTAAAATGTTATTTGCCATCATTTGTTTTACAGTTCTGTGAGATATTTTTCTTTTTCTAGGAGTTCTGAGTTGGAATAATTTTAAGAATATGCATCAACTAAAAATATTATGCCTTACAAAGCCACCTTTTCTGAGTATTTAAGCTTCCATTTTTGAACTAAAGTCTTCAGTCTGAAGTCAGTTTATATTTCTCTAGGACCTGGTATTTTGTGAGGTAAATTTATAGTAGTAGTCCAAATTCCCTTTCTAAATGATATAATTATTCTACTTTTTAAAAATTTGAAATTGGAAGATAAAAGTTATATAATCTTAAAAAAATATTAATCTGAAAATGACACAATTACTTAATTCAGGTAAGTATATAAGCACCTGCTTCAAACTGATTAATTAATTTGAGTACCATCAAAGTCAGTGGGGGTTAAGGACATCCTTAAGTCAAATGTGTATTAATATGCCTGGGAACAATGTCTATAATTCCATATTTGGAGGAATGCAACATTAACTTGCTAATTTGATGACATGGTGGGACTGTGATGAAATGGGAGCCAGTAAACTCCTTGCAACACAGCTCCAATAGCTTGCTAAAGATATTTAATTAGGCTGTAGGATACTAATGATTAACCTGTTTTTTCTAGCCATGGACAACTTTGAGAAAATAGATATTTAATTACTCAGTTAAGTTCTCTGCATTGTTAGTTATTTTTATGATAATACAACAAGAAATACTTGCATGAATCGCTGAGTGAAACTGAGTGTCTCATTTGGGCTGAAGGTTCTGCTTACATCTCTGCACATAAAAGCTAAGTAATGACATACCTAATGGTCATCTCCCTTGAAGGCCTGATCCAAATTCAATTAAAATAATTAGAAAACTTTCCACTGACTTCAATTACCATTGGAGCCTACTTTTTCAGCTTTTACTCACACAATGTTCCCAGGGGACACAGCATGAGTTCTACATGACCAAGACCTAGATAAAAAAGGGACTGACTTGGGCAGCAGACTTATTAGAGTAATTTAATGTATTTTCTATATTTTTCATTAACATAGTCTTTCAGAAGGTGAGACTGTGCATAAATGGTTTTTATCCAAACTGAAAGCAAATAAATTTGAAAAAAACAATTCTCTTCTATTATGCCTCTTCATGATGTTGGTTACAAACACAGAAAGTAGGAACACGTGAGATAGACTAAATGTGAAAGAGCCTAATCAAACATGGAAGCACCACATGACTGAATCAGTAAGAGAAATACATCATACTTTTAGTATCTCTGCCATTATCAATCCTCTGCTGGACACAGCACTCCCCATGTCTCACATCTTTTGCAG
This sequence comes from Vireo altiloquus, assembly GCA_013396875.1. NCBI lineage: Eukaryota > Metazoa > Chordata > Aves > Passeriformes > Vireonidae > Vireo > Vireo altiloquus. The sequence goes on from VZRF01013944.1 coordinate 855,718, forward strand.
TAGCTTATTCTGTTGTTCTTGATTCTCTACCACATTCTGTGTCTCTGATATTCTGTTTTGTCTCTTCTGCTGGGATATCCAGATTTTGGCAACCATTCCAGAACCATCTTTACCAACCTGTCAGATTTTATTTTTGGTGACATTCTTGTACATTGTTGTTACTCTTCTGGATCTTCTCATATGTTATTTCACATTACTGTCCAATCCACTGCTGTTCCTCCTTAAATATAGACATAATCTATAATTTATTTAATTTTTTAAATTTTTTTATTTAATTTTTTGTGGAACAACTTAGAACTTAATTTTTCTTTTAAAGAACTAAATTGTGTATTATTAACAAGGAAATTACTGTATCAATTTTATAAACTTTCATCTGGATGGGTAAATGCTAGAATCAGCTCAAGACTGCAAAATTCAGTTAACCCCTCAAGATTCACAAAGTTGTTTATTAAGGATTTTACACTTATTACTGGAAGAGTAAGATCTATATTCAAGTATTTGTTGGGTGGAAGAGGAAATAATTTCAAAATCTTGGATGAATGCTCTAATTATTTTGTAAATGGTTACCATGATGGAATGTTAATTTTGGTTTAATTCATTTTGTCTTTTGTATCTGTTCTTTCTGCTTGTTTTGTGCCTCAGGTGTATTCCACAAAATATGTCTTTATTTGAACACTAAAACTGGTTGAAAAAAGGAATTACTTCAATTAAAAATCTCACACAAATGTGAACATTTTTGCTGAATGATTGAAAACACTTCTCTTTGTCTATAGAAATGGCAGTCAAATAATCTTGTTTCATAACCAGTAATTGGAAGAGTGGAACTCTGATGATTTTGGTTTGATGGTGATCTACAAGTCTTCCCTTTTCCATGTGATTGGATTCAATCTGGCCTAGGGCTGTGTTAAGTCAAAACTCCTACTGTGTAAAGACTGTGCAGTTGTAGACACAGAAATAATCGTGGTCCCGGCCAAAACGAAAATAAAATCCTGACAATAAACAAGATAAAACACACTAATTGCCATTGGTTTGCATTACTGATTAGGAGGCTTAAACAAAGAAAAAGGTCATAAAGAGTGGATTTTATTCTCCACACCTTTGAAAAATATATAAGCAAACAAAGCACAGTCATCAGCATAGTTCATTTAGCACCAATTACATATCCATTATAGAAAAAGCATTTACTATGCTAAAATGAATAATGCTTGGGTTTTATGAAATCAAATTCATTAGAAGACTAGTCACAGGTCTGCATCACAATATTTTTAAAAGCAAAAAAAAACCTCTCTTTTTTATTCTATTTATTTAAATATGCATAGAATTTGTAAGTGATATGTCTATAAAATACAGTTTGTATACTAAAATTCACACATATTACATATTTAGTTTACATACATTTATATACAGTCTGTATGTTTACATGGTTGTATGTATTTACATGCACACGTGTTTGTGTGATCCAAATGGTAAAAACCTTTACTAGGCTTCTCAGTTTAGACTTATACTTGCAAAAAAATGTCAGGCTAAAGTCAGAAGTTTAGTAACTGGTTTTTTGTGTGTAGGTGTGACAAAGAGATGTAAAAAAATCTCCGATTTTAGAACTTCACAAATACATCAGTTATTGACAGGGTATAGAAAACTGAACACAGAAGTTATGTATAATCTTCACATTTACTCTGGAAGAATTTGTATGTATATATACATATTTATGTAGGAATTAAAAAAAATTAAATAATATTTTTCCTCTCTGAATGGGACTAGAACTTCTGGAGCTGTGAGAGGTCCTCCTGTGGAATTCAAAGCTGGGACAGTAGCTAACCTACTCATATGTTTTTAATTATATGCAACGATGACAAAAAAGAACTATCTAATTAGGTCTTTTTCATAAACTCATGAGGTTCAGAAACATCTCAAAAATCCTTCTATAGCACTGCTCATGTAATTTCTAGTGATTTTCTCCCTTTTCTGTATTTTTGATTGCTATCTTATGTATGGCTTAGATTTTTGAAACTACTTGAAGTTTAGAAAAAATACTCCCTCAGATTCTGTAGGTTACAGGCTTTAGAAGATATCAAGTATATTTATCTGTTTTCTGCTCAGAAGTTGCTGTTCTTAAGTATAAGATGTATTCTTCTCATTTTGTAGGCAAATGTAAATTTTTCAGAAGCTAAAGTAAACTTCTTAAAATGTCATCTTGACTGATGTCTCATTGTAAAATCTTTGTTCATTGATTCAAAACCTATCTCATAAATCTACTTTAAATATATACTTTAAATATATAGTGATAAGATTCAAGTCTGCATTCATATCTTAACCAGAATCCTATTAGAATGAAAAGAATGAAGCAACTAAAGTGGCCAGGGAATTAAGCTGATTTGATTAAAGATAAGCAGAGATTAAAAGAATGTTAGCATTCACAGATTTGCTAAGAGAGAGCAAAAAAGCTGCATGATAATCCCCTGGCTATCACTCAAAAAGCTATATACCAGAGATAGAAATGGAAAGGTTCACAGGGAAATTGCATAAGTAGGAGGAAAACAATATGATAAAATTAAAAGCCAAAGTTGATTTGAAAATCAGAAATTTTTAAGTTTTTGATCTGATGTATTAGACTATAATCGTGTTAGGGAAATGCTATATTAGTGGAATTATATAAGTCAAACAGGAAAAAGAATAAATACATGAGATAACTCTGTGCAGATGTGAAAGTCTGAAAAACAGCTGTTTAAAACCAAAGCACTTCTAATCTCTTAAAGTCGTGACATAAATACTAGAGATGGAGGAAGAATGAAGCCAAACCCACGTATATGTTAAGGATTAATCAAGTAAGAAATATGAAGAGCTTAGATTGTCTTGCAATTCCAAATAAGAGGACAAGATTGTTCACGTCATGGGGTTCAATCAACAAAAATCCCCAATAACTAGGATTCAGTCACAATTTGGTAGCACACAGCATTTCAGTTTACCTACTTTCTTAGGACTGCTTTACCCTGAATTTCATTACTTATTCTTCTTCTTAGCCTAGAAGCTCACTTTTCGATGACAGTTTAATTTGTCATGTCGGCTCAGTAGTGCCTGTTTTGGCAGAAAAGGTACTTCTCTTCACTTTGGGACTCAAATATAACTCAGATGCATGATCCAAGACCAATAAGAAACCCCCAAACCTACATGTATTGCCACTGTCAAGTTTGTGTGTAAACATCATGTCTCATTTGATAAGTGTGATGTAGTTTAAGAATGAAGTAGGAATTTGTAAGCTTGTTTTTTTGACCCTGTCAGATAGAATGACTTTGAACTTTCCTCTCCTAGAACACTTCTGTGACAACCAGTCTGAGGGGTATCCTCAGTAGGAGATCTTATATTTTTTGAAGACAGATCTCTGTGCTATTGTGGATGGGCCTGTAATGGAGTTTGAAGGAATGCAAGCTAACCCCATACAACAGTTAGGGCTTATATACAGGGATGGAACTATCTGTAGAGAGATAACAAAAAAAAATGATAGGTTCAGCTGCTATTTTCAGCTTCTGTTTTGATCCATTTGAGTTTTTTGGGTTTTTTTTTCCTATTAGAAAAAAAAATCCCATTTGATTAAGTCTTATTCTCTGAAGGTGATGAGAAAAACTGATTCAGGCAGGTTAACAGGATGTTTATGCCTATCATTTCTTATCAGTTCTTATTCAGAAATTAGAATATAATCTTCACTACTTCTACAGGGAATTTAATTATTCCTGTTCTTTCAAGCATCTAAATTTTTGCTACAAGGATGTACCTAAATTAGAAGATCTATGTTTTACCTACAGTTGTATTTCATTAACTGAAGGAACTGAGGTAGATAAACATGCACACATATTAATTTAATAGATTAGTAATCGTTGCCTGAGTTGAAAATGCATCAATACATGAGACATACATTGACATGTTTCAATACTTGTCAATTAAGAAAATCACAAAAATGACCACATTTCATAGTACATTTGAAATTTAGTCATATTCAGTGAAAAAGAAAATAAATATTTCTACATGAAACAGAGAAGAAGATTTTTGTCTGTTCTTAAATTACATCATAAATTAAGAGAGAAAAAATCATGGGACAACAGATGAAGAAATAAAATATGAAAATATAAAATAAAAGTCTCTTAGTTTACTTCCATCTTTTTAATGAGCTGATACAAAGGTCTAAGTTTTCAGATGTTGTTTGAAAATTAATTATTCATTTCTGAAATCTGAGAAAATAAAGGTTTTATTTTATTTTAGATCCTTTTTTAAAATCTGTTAGTCTATTTGTAATCTCATTCTGATCCTTTTTAATCAGTAGATTATGGTAACATACTGGTATAGTTATGATATTGGTTGATTTGCTTTAATAAGTAAGGAAAAAACCAGTACCCTGTAAGTGTTTAAAGGGAATAAAAAAGCTATCTACCACACTATGTAAAATAGTCATGTATACAGATAGAAGTATTTAGGTTTTGGGAATAGGGCCATTCACATTTCTTACGGCTGAGAGACAGCAAAATGCTTTGGTCCATTCAAAAACTGGTTTAGTCAAAGAATTAGCTTATACTGTTTAGCACCTGGCCTATTTTATGTCTTCTCATGAAGTTCAGGGGCTGAAGGCCTGGAACGTATTGGAGTACTTGGTAATATGTTGAGTGCCAACACTTTCCTACCATTGCTCCTGCCCCTCAAGTCTTGGACTTCCTGTAGCTTCTTGTAGCAATATTGACAGCTTATCATTAGTAATACATTTACTTCCTGTTTGGCATTGGAGAAGTTCAAGCAAAACAAGGAAATAAATAAAACCTTGATATGATTCTGGCCAAACTAACTGTTTGAGAAAAGTTTCTCTGTAGCTTACTGCTTACGGTACGACAATTCCTTCAGCCTTGCTAACTGGAGTGTCTGTTTGGGTTGTTGATGATTCCACAAGATTTAGTCTTGTCCAATACCAGGAGTGACCTGCCTCATAAGTTCATCTTCTCAGTGCAATCTGTGGCTTTTTTAACTTTCTGTATTTGGTTTGTGTGGCAAACTTAGTTTGGTAGCAGCTGAATGGGCTACAAGGATGGTTTCTGATGAGAAGACACCAGAAACTGCTTCCATTTTGGACAGAGACAGCTCTAGCTAGCTCCAAGATGGACCTGCTGCTGATGTTACAGAACCTCTGCCATAACATACTTAATAAATGGTGAAAAGCACTGTGTACCAGCGGGTGGGAGAGAGGAGTGATGATACATGAGAACAAGGTCACTGAAAACAGAGGAAGAGGAAGTGCTCCAGGTGCCAGAGCAGAGATCCATTCCCCTGTCCCTGTCCTAACCTATGGGTTTGTATCATATTTTCTCTCCGTCCAATCTAGGATTGATAGAATTGCTTGTTGGGTATCTGGAGGTCAATCCATCACACTTTTCTCATAAAATGNTTTGTTGGGCATCTGGCAGCAAGCCGAGGTCAACCCATCACACTTTTCTCATAAAATGCCAATTGGGAAAATGTCAGTAACTACTTGGCTAGGGTCAAACTCATCCACCAAGGGTGTATCTTGGTCAAACACATCCATGAATATATTCTATTTAAAATACAACATCTTACTTCATAGAAACTGGTCTCAAACTAGCTTTGCTTACAGAAAATGTATGAGATTTAGAGATTAAATTTTAGCTACATATAAATGTATAAATGGATTTGTTGGTTTCAAGCATGCATGCATGTTTCCAGTTCTTTGTTGGTGGTCTCCTTGCAACCAACAAGAGAAGATGAAGCCCAGAGTCAAAGACTTACAGAAGCATAAATACGTGTACACAAGGACAGGAATGAAAAGCGAAGGTGAAAATTTCTCTTGTGCGTTTTTTCTACATGAAAACAGTAACTATTTCAAATATCTCAGATCCCTGGGAAGTAAGCTCCAAGTGCTAACTCTGCAACATGGACTCCCAGAGAAAACTCTAAACAGAAGTACTTTCCCTTGAAGAAAGAACTAACAATTTTCATCAATTTAAGTGTTGTCATAGTGTTAAAAAAGGGATAAAATGTAGTACTAATCAAAAATACTCCAAGTAGAAATTATTAAGGTGGCATAAATGTCACATTAACATGTCGTTCTGTTTATTCTTTGCTCTTTAAGATATATAGTAGCCCTAACTCTAGTTCACTGAACATCACTCCTCTGCATTACAGTGTATTTTGTCCTTGAATTCTTCTTCATATATCTGTCATGTTTGATGAAGTATTGGAAGGTTCTCAGTGGGATGAATTATTTATAAATATATCTAACATTTTGAAAAACAGATGTGAGATTTTTGAGGTAAGAATCACATGAAATAAACAAAACTATGTAGTATTATTGATGAATATTGATTGATTATTTATGAAATGAAATATTGATCAATACTTTTGTAAAGGATTGCCTCATTTCCACTTCCTATATCTATGTTTATACCCTATTAATCTAGCATTCAGCACCTGACTGATAGCGCTATTTCATTAAAGCTTGTACAAAATCTGGAAGGTCATGTTAGTGACACAGTTTTGACTGCCCCCAAGCCGCTGATTATATTTTAGGTTCTGTTTAATTCTCTCTTGTTTCCAAGAAAATCACGTGTGCCTGCAAATGATGTGTAATGTTTGTTATTTCTGGATGAATGCACTTAATTATCTCTAAAAATCATTTAATCAACAGATGTCTCCTCCTCCTTCCTTTGTACTAATCATTCTTCATCTTTGTGAAACTTTTATTTTTTTCTGAGTCCTTGTATTCCCTTTTTTCTTAGCTCTAAAGGATTTCTCCTTCAGGGCAAAGCTCTCTCTCAAAACCAAAAATTGTGTTAGCTTCTTAAAGCACATCATAAAAGCTTTGCAAACATTCCCTGGTGTATGTTTGAATACATCCATGAGATCTGTCCAGACAGCTTAAAAGAAAAAAATATGGAAAAAAAAGAATCACAAAATTTTAGTAATTGCTGCAGTGTGTTGTAACAACTAATGCTTCAAAATACCCTAAGGTGCTAATAGCACTACACTGTATGCAAGAGATGAAAATTTTTCTGGGTCCACAAATCAAAGGAGAAAGGTGTACAAAGGTGTACAAAGGAGAAATTACCCTCAGAAGGTTAACACCACAATTAATAGGGGTTATGTTTTCTGGTAAATCTTAATGACAATATGAGTAAAATATTTGGAATCATCCTTCAAACTGGAAATAGAAATAAAAAACATTGCCTTTGCAAAGTGACTGTTAACACTGTGGAATCACCTCATTTTTTATCAAAACATAACTTTTTAAGTGCTGATACTGCAATATTTTAATCTATTGCTATTAAAGTACCTGTGAAATGAATAGAAATACTAATGATGAAAAATGTGAAATGTGTGTATACTGTTTGCATAGTATGAAACAAAGCTAAGAAAATTCTGCTTTTGTGCTTCAAAGAAGCATAAGCCTCTAAAATAACCACTTAGGTCATAAGAAATTCTAGAAAATAGTTACATAACATTGCTTAAAAGGATGCACTTCTCCAATTTGAAAGAATTATTTTCATGCTTTTGGCCAAATATACAAATGAACTGATGATCAGTCTGAAAGACAAAACAATGACACAGTTTTCAAAACTACATTTCTTTTTAGAGTCTGTTGATTCACAGAAATGCCCTATAGGCTTGTTGACATAAAATTCAGTCTCTTAAAGAAATGCAGACATAATGTTACAGAAATAGAATTTTTTGACAGAGCATCCAAACAAATGTTTTTCAGACCCATGATCAATAGGATTACTCCACTTTTTTTTTTTTTTTTTNTGTCATTTTTTCCATTTCTATAAATCCATCTAACAACCTTATGCACTTATTTCAATGAGAACTTCATACAGCTTGTTATCTTAATATATGTAGCGTTATTTTTTCCTAGACCCTTAATTCCAATGTATATTATGGGAGGGAATGCTTTTCCATGCCTATTTATTTTAGTATTAGTGTTACTTATCACTATATTATTATTACCTATGGTGCCTAAAAATATTCGCTGTGACTCAAGATTTTACATGGCACATATTGAGACAGTTGCCAATTTTTTATACAGCTGACATTGCAAATAGAGAATAGGTGCATATAATGTTTGTTACAAGTTAGGTACTTCATAGGATAAAACACAAGCATTGATACTCTATTATAAATTACTCTGTGGAGTTAGTCTCCCATCGTAGTCAATAAAGAGAAATAGGTACTCTCAGCTTGCGTGCCTGATTTAGAGGTTTGAACCAAATAAAACATAATGCAACATATACATGGCTATTTTCCTTCATTAAGTAAAAGAGGATGGTGGGGATACCAGCTCTCACAGCGACTTCTACAGTGTAGACATTACATGAAACGAATCCAAGTCATGGAAAAATTAAGCTGTTCTAAAGGACATTATGGATGATTTTACAGCAAAAAAATCTATTGAGGTAAAGGTAAAAATAACATCATTTAGCATTACATGGTTTAAACACTTTAATATTTTATATTATGTCTTTAGTAGAAAATATTTGTATTATAATTTGTACAGTAAACTCAGAGAGGGGCTACATTGTAAAATTTTGCTAGTACACGCATCTAGGAGCAAAATGTCTGAACTGTTAAAGCCAGATATTTTGTTGGCTTAACTAATATTACAAAGGGAAATCATCCAAATTTGTTAATATAAAAAATTCTTTTTTGGCATACCATTCTCTACACATGGGTTCTGCTTATATAGCTATGGTGGCTATGTATTGTTATTATGGTGACAGGCTGTAGAATATTTAAGCTTCTCAGGGAAAGAATTGCAGAAATTATTAAGGAAATATAATTTGCATGGGCCCCAAGTTCCCCAAACACAGTCCCGCTGTTAAGAGTCAGTTTGAAAGATAGTCTAGTGATAGCCAACCTTAAATACAAATGTTATACCTTAAGGAATAATGGCTACTACCGACGAATGGATGCAACATATTCATAATGTATTGAAATGTCTGTCTGACATGGTGATCTTCAAGGCATAAAAACCCCCAGGATTTCAATTATTAACTCTTTGTCTGGTAACAAAAATGCTACCTGAGGCAGAGTTTAAATTATTCTGTAGTAATTGGACTATTGTACATTTACCTATTGAGACATTGGACAAATGACAGGATTATCCAAGCCTTTTAGCCTTTTTTAATGAATCCTATGGAGCTATCACACCTAGAAAACTCTACTTATTGAAATGCAGAGCATCTATCTTTAGATACTAAAGAGTGAGAACTTTGGGGTTATTCTTGTCATCACTCATCAGTTTTTCACCAGCTAAATATTCTGTATACAGCAATCTCATCTATCCTTTTGCACAGTCAACAGAGAAATAATAGAGATTTCTCAGAATGTAGATCATCAGCATAGGAAGAAATTGTTGGGGATCAGCAAAGCTCCACAGCTTTGCCTGTTCTCCTGGGGACCAGGTTCACCCCCAAAGCCCCACAAGAAGGCTTTGCCATCGAGATGAGCCCTTGGGAGAAACTGTCCCCACTCCTGGGTGAACAGCAAACACCAAAGAAGTGAGAAGCCGAATGTTTGATGTGTTATAGAAAGATAGGTTTGTAGTTTTAAAATTGCCTCATATGTTAATATGGGACCAAGATGGAGATTTTAGGGAGTCGGTCCCTTCTTCTTCTCCTTCTTCCCTTTTCTCCTTCTTCTTGCCTTTTCTGTGACCTCAGTTCCTATCAAGTAGCAATTGGTAGAGAGAATTTAGTTTAGAAAAGACCTGTTAATAATAGTGATAGTTATTGGACTTATAAACAAAATAATGTACGTAGAATCATTCTATTTGTTGATAAACCTTATATAAACTCTCTGTACTGTGCATCTTCGGCCATTTTGGCACCTGGAATCAGTGGTGACACTGTGTTCCTGAACCTTTCATAACTTTAGAATAAACAACCTGAAGCAGCCCTGAAGTCTTTTGTTATTTTGCCCCTGAGATGAGAGATTGAGAAGAAAAGCAGTCTGGGCATGAACCACCTTTGTGGGACCCTGCCAGGGCCCCCACAGAAATGTAGGACCTATGGAGATGAGAAAATTGTTTTGTAGTTAGTCTCCTAAGCAGTACCTTTTGTAGGGATCTTAGCAGTTTCTCACAATGTGAGAAAGCTTTGGGGCCCTCCTCAACAGCTTAACCTTAAAGCTGATTGCAGATCTTCTTCTTCAGGTACTTGTACTGAATGTAAATTCACAAACAATCTTGAGAAAACATTTCTCTCTCTCTGCTGTTGTGGTTGAAGCACTAGCAAGAAGAAATTGGGGAGAAAAATGAGCAAAGAATGTATAACTTTGATTTGCTGATAAAAACATGGTTATATAAGAAAGAGGACCCTTCCATCTGGCTATATTAATTGTTGACTAATTTAACATTTACAAAGCAATTCCATAGGATTTAATTACAGCAGTGATTTAATTATACATCCAAGAGGGCAACATTCATACGATATATGCTAAGGGGTGTTTAATTCACTGCACACACACAACGTACATATACATAAAAGTACAAATGTATACCTGTTAAAAATTCCCCTCAAGTTCAATGAAATTTCTTTGCACTTCTCAGTGAGTTGGTGTTGAGCCACATGGAGTGGGTTTATCAGCACAGGCCACATCATTAGCTTTCAGTGATAGTCCTCCAAACTTTGCAAACCTGAGAATTTGACAGTTCTGAAAAGTATACCAGGTGATGGACACAGCCTGCTGCTGTCCAGGAGACTTCAAAGGACCTCACTCAGGACTGCCATTTAGAGCCTCAAGATGGCTGGCTTTAGGCATCAGTCAATTTCTGTCCTGACCAAAATCCTAGTAAGTTTTTTTCAAAAGTCCAGTAACAATGGTACCATTCCACTTGGGCTAGAATTCAGGTAAGTAATCTTCCAGGGCTTTTGGGGGATGAGTGATGATTTCTCATTCCCTTCCTTGGTCAGGGAGCAGTATGGCAATTCCAGACCCACCTTAGCCATGCAAGAGTTCCTGGTACTGTCAAAGGACACTTCACTGCCCAACTCATTACACACAGGCCAATGGCTAACTAGAATTTCTGAAATTGTAGAATGCTTCAAAGCACGGGGGAAGTGTATGCACCACCACAGATATACACATGTGGAGACATGGACACACACAGAGGACAAGGACACAGGCACAGCTGTCACTACACAGATGTCTACAGACAAGGTGTTACCCTCAGCAGCCTCCACATTTGGGAGTCACACCAGACACAAGCCCAGATGGCCACGTCTCCTCTTCTTGGGCTGGCAGAGGAAGATCACTGGTGCAGCACACACACCACAGTGCTCAGCTCCACAAACACACATTTGCAATGTCCCCAAGCACTGGCACAATCCCTGACCTAGTGGCTGGAGATTAAAGATGCCACTGGCTCCTGTACCTGGCACCAAGACCTCACTGGCTCCAGGAAGAGACATCAAGGGCCAGGGGTGCTCTCAGCCCCCCTGACTCCAGCAACTGGCATACATTCCCCTCGTGCAGGCTCCCCCAGTAGCTGGCACTGAGTCCTTGAAGTGCCAGCACACACAGGATAGAGTGAGATTATGCAGAAATCATTAAGAAAGGCTGTAATAAAGCAGGACAGACTCCACAGATGAGGTGCATAGCTCAATTAGACAGGTACACTGAAGGGTCCTGTTTTACACCCAGCTGCCCTTTTTATAAGTTTTTCTGTGCCTGTTTTGTTCAGAGGAGATTCTGGGTTTAAAGAAATAGAAAGAAAAAAAAATACTTAGGAGTTTATGGAAAAGATACAGAGAGAATTTATACTGGTGTGACATACTGTAGTGACAGGACAACGTAATGATTTCAAACTGAAAGCAGGTAGCTCTAGAGTGGATATAAGGAAGAATCTTTTTACATTGAGCATGCTGACACACTAATTGAAGCAGGTTGTCCGGGGAAGTTGAGGATACCCTGTTATGGGCCATATTCAAGGACAGCTTGGGTGGGACTTTGAGAAAAGTGGTCCAGTGAAAGATATCCCTGCCTATGGCATGATCTCTAAAGGGCCCTTCCAACTCAAAACATTGTGTGGTTCTGTGATTCTGTGAGCCTAATATTCCAACTAAAACAGTAACATGTAAAGAACCAGAAAATGTATAATAACACTTTAGACCAGCAATTTAAAGCAGACTTTTAAAATAATTTATTTAATTTTGTATGAAGAGATATGAGCTGTGCAAAATTAATTCTGAAGGTAACATCTAGGCTAAATTCTACTTCATAAAACATTTTATTAATATCTACACTGTTAGCAATAGTTACAGCACTAGGAACAACATATTTTTGTTCATCCTCATTTCCAACATTCACAAATTTTCCATATAATTATTAAGTTATTGCATTATGACTTTTATGAAATTGAAGTAATCTCCGAACAGAAGTTTTACCCTTCCTTTTCTAGTGCTCTGACACTTTGATCCTCCTAGCACTGTGGTGTGTTCACATTATGTGAGGACAGTAATTGTGAAAATGTCATTTTTATGTTTGTTCGCATTCACCTTGGACTGATTTCACAAAGGTACAAACAATTACACTTGCTGAAAACTGATGGAGAATCAAGCCCAACTGGTTTCCTTCACACCTAGCTGATACAAGTGAATATACCACACAGAGTGCAAGGCAATTGAATAGAACAGCAAGTGCTGGTCCAGGTTTTATAGAATGCATAATAAAGTATTTTATTCTCATTTTCTTGCATTCCCTAGGTATGCATGTAAAGAGGAATGGAAGAAGGAATTTTATACTGTGTTTTCTGTATTATTAGAGTAAGGAGAAAAAAAAAAGAAATATAATCTCCTGTGTCCTTCATATGAGATATCAGTTAAAGTGATGCAGGTCTAATTCTGATTCAAATTGTATACTGCCTTGAAAAATTTTGGTCCCCATCCTGACTCTTTTGTGCACATTTTTGGAACTGAGAGCATAATCCTCAGTTGTGCAATAGAAACAATTTGTTCCAGAGTCCTTAGCCAGTAATGTTCCAGAAACAAGACAAACTACAAAGCCATTCTCCCAATGCATTTATCAGAACAATGTGATACATGCCCAAGTGCAATAGTAGCAACAAAACACTGATGATATTTCTAAGGCACGACTTAATTAAGTTGTTGTTCATGCAGTAAATACAGCATCAGATTCCCAGGCCTGTCCTACTGTGTTGAGGGACTTAAGAGTTGCACAGAAGACATTGGAAACAAGGACACGCTTCAGGCATAATGAAGAAATCTTGGGGGGAAAAAGAAATACAAGCAAATGAGGAAAAAAAGGGAACCCATGACAGATAATTTAGTACACGATATTGGATCAAAAGCTATTTTTATTTCTTTTCATGCAACTGAGATTTCTAAGGAAAATTACTGCAATAGAAATGAGGGGAATGAGGATTCTATACCAAGAGAAAGACAATAACAATAAAAAACAAATAAGAATGTGAACAAACTTCAACAAAGTTACACTAAACCTTTCATTTACACTAAACTAAAATAAACTAAACCTTCAGTGGCAAGTGGTATTCCTCAGGGACTGATCCATACTGGGACCAGGGTTATTTAATATTTTCACTAATGACACAGAGGATTGAGTGCACCCTCAGCAAGTTTGCAGACCACACCAAGATGAGTGGTCCTGTTGACACACCTGAAGGACGCAATGCTACCCAGAGGGACCTGGACAGGCTTGAGAAGTGGATGTATGGGGAGGGATCTCATGCAGTTTAACAAGACCAAACACAAGGTGCTGCACCTGGGCCGAGGGAAACCGTGGTATCAACACAGGCTGGGGAATGAACGGTTCGAGAGCAGCTCTGCCGAGAAGGACTTGGGGGTGCTGCTGGATGGGGGGCTGGACATGACCCAGCCATGTGCACTCACAGCCCAGAGAGCCAAACGTGTCCTGGGCTGAAGCAGAAGCAGCATGGGCAGTAGGGCCAGGGAGGGGATTCTGCCCCTCTGCTCTGCTCTGGTGAGACCCCACCTGCAGGGCTGCATCCAGCTCTGGGGCTCCCAGTGCAGGAAGGACATGGACCTGTTGTAGTGAGTCCAGAGGAGGGATACCAATATGACTGACCCTGAGATTAGCTCAGCTGGTTAGAGCATGGTGCTAATTACATCAAGGTCACAGGTTTGGTCACCAGTCAGGCCATTTGCTTAAGAGTTGGACTCAATGACCTTTGTGGGATCCTTCCAACCCAGAATATTCTGTGATTAGAGGGATGGAACACCTCTCCTATGAAGGAAGGCTGAGAGAATTAGGATTGTTCAACCTGGAGACGAGAAGGTTTTGGCATGACCCTAATTGGGGCCTCCCAGTACCTGAGGGGAACCTACAAGAAAGATGGAGAGGGACTTTCTAAAAGGGCAGGTTGAGATAGGACAAGAAAGAATGGTTTTGAACTGAAAGAGAAAAGGTTTAGATAAATTGTTAGGAATAATCTGGTGGTAATAAGACACTGAAACAGGTTGGCCAGAGAAGTAGTGCTGCCTGGGAGCGTTCAAGGCCAGGTTGGATGGGGCTCTGAGAAACCTGGTCTAGATGAAGATGTCCTTGATCACTGCAAGGGTTTGGACTAGAAGATATTTAAAGGTCCTTTCCAGCCCAAACTGTGTTTTTTTTAATGGAAATACTAATGATATTTTATTTATATTGCTCTTATAAAGATTAAGAATGATACCTTGGAAGAAAAAGTCCCTAGTAATTGCAAACTTATTTCTCAGCTTCCAGGTTTACCTAAGTATAAAAACTGTAGTGGTTCTTCCTGCAACACTTTCATCAGGTACAGGTATGACTTGCTGTCCCATGACAGTGATGCTAAAGATGGACATATTCGTGCTCATGTGATTTAGGTAGAAAACCCAGCATAGGTATGCCTGCCTGTGCTTGATTTCATATCTAGGGATGCTGTGGATGAATGGCCTTCTCTACTCACCTGAAGGAAATGAGAATCAGAACTGCTGGTTTTAGATAGAAAATTTACTATTACTCTTATTATTATTACTAGTACTACTACTATTAACTCCCTGACAGCTTAAAGCATTTGATTGCATGGAAACTCATCACTTAATAATTCTGTGGGTTGTATCCTTCATCGGATGCAGTGATGGAACTGGTGTGTAATCAGTGAATGGCATAAATTTCTCAATTATTGAATTTTAGCAAGTCTACATTCCAGATTGCAATTCAATTTTTTCAATGATTTTTTTTAAATGTACTTAGTATTTTCCAAATATTATTTCTAATCTATACAAGTACTTCTTTTTTTTCTTTTTTTCTTTTCCTTGCCTCCCTCAATATGTTGCATGTTTGCAAATTGATTTTTGACATAATGTTTCCATACTGTATAGGAAAATTTCATGGTACAGTGTTTAATGAAATAATGATCATACTGTATTTACGAAGCACTGAATGAAATCTTGCATTTAAAAATTATTTCCTTTTCAAGTATTGCTTTAACAGGTAGATCCATGAGCCCTGTAACTAACAAAAAAAGAAGTGTCCTATGCACTGATCAAAGCACTACCAGAGATTTATAAATTTACATAAAATGTTACCTCAAGGATTTTTGGGTTCAAGCCATATTGAAGAGGGACATACAGACACACAACTGGACATATAAGCACATCTGTACACCAGTTAAGCAAGCTGCATCATGAGTTGGTAAGTCTTAGTGCCCTAAATATCCACCTGAAGAAAAAACTTGAGTTTCTGATAGAGGAGTCTATAATAAATGCTAGGAAAATAAGTGCACATTTTCAGGTTATACAGTTTTGATATTAAAATGTAATAATATTAAACATAATGAAACAAAATAAATTTAAAGTTTAAATTTTGAAAGTTTAAGTGTCTTTTGAGAGATATAACTAGGTTTTATTCTTTCAGGGATTTTGTATATGTAATAAATTAGACATATTATGGAAAGCCCTATTCTAAGGAACAGTATCATCCTAAGTCTACCAGTCTTTGTAATATCTCTAAGAACTCTGAAATATTAAATAATTATAAATAGCATTTCTAACAACACCACCACCTTTTATAACCACATTGTTTAAGATGCAACTTAGTGGCTATTTCCATTAATATTTTACACATTTGTCAGCATTACACTTTCTATTACTAATGTAATCTCTCAACATTGAATCCTTAGACCAGGGATTTCTGAGGAACTGCAGTGGCTTTTCATCTGATATCTCATCTAGTGACTCCAGCTGAAAGGGAAATGTTGCACTTTCACTACTTTATAGCCCCTATCTTCTGAGGAAAATCTGGAACTACTTCATAGAGAACTCTGCAGGATGATTTCAGTTTTTCGTTTGAGGAATTTCAAAGGTATTTTCCTTCCGATAGGAGATGTCTATATTTTTGTGAGACTTTCACCAGGGGAACACTGTGCCACACATGACAGGGGACACCGTAATATGCTTACCTATGAGACACTGTATTGCTATTATTGAAGTTAATCTTTTGGTATTTTTGTATGACTCTTAAAATATTTGGCTGAAGACCTCTTTCATGTTGCTTTTTCCCAGTGCTTCCAAATAAATCTTCAAGGCCTGCATTGGTCTAAAATAGACCTAATAGCACCTTTTAGATACAGAAGGTATCTAAAAAAATTAGCATTTTTTATTTGTGTCAGATTTTTTCCCCATAACTAAGTTCATCACCGCTTTTCTCCAAATATTTAGAACTACAAGATAGGTAAATTAATACCTGACTAGGAAAATCCTCAAGATCATGTTTTCATGCACTGTGCATTAAATTGAACCTACTTTCTTTAGCAACATTTTGAAACATACACTTGATTAAATCACTGTCAATTTCTACTACATTTACAAATGAAACTGCATCCTTGTTAATAACACATTTCCATTTCTAATGAAAGGCATTAGTGTTTGTACTGACTAAATAGTTCTCAGGATGCTTAGAACTCTTCTCTCCTTAGTCTGGGCTCAACTTGTTTTATCTCATAAGAATTCCCAAGTGATAAGGGAATCCCTGGCTCCCATCTTAGCAGTATAAGCACAGCCTATCAGACAGGCTACAAGAAGTTGAGAGAAATCTGTCTGACATGCAGGAAGGATAGCATCTGAACCCAATAGCAGGCCACAGGTGCTAAGGAGAGCAAGGCTAGATTGCCTTCAGCTCAGAACTGTAGAAGGGACATTCTGACTTGTTAGATAAGAAGGATGGGAAGAGAGAAGCCGCTAAAAGGGTAATGGGATGAAATCAGGCTGGAGTAAGGAATACGCAAAGGATAGTCTTTCTATAAGAGGATAAAGAGTTCAATCAAGAGATGAAATAGGATACTAGGTTTGTTAGTCCTATAAATTTTCTTATAACAGGTAATATTAACCCTGTAGGATTATAAATCCTCATATAAAAAGACTGGGATTTTGTAAAGATAAGGTTTCATTATTTGATAACTGTATAGAATAATGAAGCAGAATACTGAAGTAGTCTGTGATGGATTTGTTCATATACAGCTTCAGTGACAGTGATATGAAAATGGATTAAGTCAGACACAGAAGTAAGTAATTATAGTTAATATGTAGGACACACTGAAAATTTCTCAACTTCCTGAAGGGTGGGACTACTCAAACAACTCTGAAGTAAGCAGCCTTAGGACACTTACAGAATCTGCTAATCACTTTCTTTCTTAAAAAAATAGAGAAGTAATGATGGATCTGACAGAAGTTGAAACAGAAGCTGATATTTGCATATGCTTGATAAAAGCCTAATTTAGAGTTAAATTTTTACATTTACAGAGAACTTAAGATTATACCTTTAAATTTTGATGTATTTGGTTCAATGCATCTTTAAAATATTTAATATAGGATGCTGCAAGCATCATCAGACCAAATGGACAGAGCAATATAGATGACAGCAATTACAGGATTTATATTTCTCAGGATAACAACAGTAATGACAGTAAGTTATTGCTTACTGAATGGGGTAACTCTAGATTTAGGTTAGGGAAAGCAAGTGAGATAGGGAATGTCTTTCATAACTTTCATAACATGATTTAAAAGCTAGTTATCCAGATTCTTGTTATATTCTGTGATTCAAACTATAACCATAGAACCAATCTTTCAATAATAGACTTATCCTACTCCTACTGCCAAACAGATGAAATTTACTTGTAGTAAATTTACTTGTGGTATGTCTTTGCCTAGCTTGAAGAAAAGATTACAGATTTAATCACAATGCAAATCTAAGAAATAAAAGATATTGTACTTGATCTTCTGGCTGGGACTGAGTTAATTTCCTTTATCGTAACCTGTATGGTGGTGTGGTTTGGATTTGTAACTAAACAGTGTTGATAACACAGTAATATTTTTCCTGTTGCTGAACAACACTTGCACAACTTATAGGGGCTTTTTTTTTGTTGTTTTTTTTCTACTCTGCCCCACAAGTGAGAAGGCTCCCTACCCCCACTGCCAGTGGGATGTAATGAATAAATTATCTCTTTGCTTGCATACTCAACTTTTTCTTCATCTATCAAACAGTCTCCCTCACAGTCCATGAGGCCTCTTCCCTTCCATTTTCACCCCATCCTGAAGGAGACAAGAGTGAGAAAGCAGTGGTGTGGGTGCCTAACTGCTGGCAGGAATCATCCTACCACTAATGTGGATGTAAAAGAGCAAATGATAAAAGATCAAATATTTATTCAATGTGAGGCTTCTTTACTTCCATGATTTTTTTTCATAAGCATATGCTTGTTTTATGGTTCATAGTATTGCAGTCATGCTAGACTTCAGTATGTTTTCTGAGTGAGAACCTGTCTTTAGTTCAAACTGAGTTAGGTATTGACTGAACCTGGAGAAAAAAACAACGTAAAACTAAAAAGGGAGAGAATGGATAGCTGAGAAGTTCATTAGAAGTTAGCAAACAAGCACAAATACTTTATATTGTAAACTCTTCTACACCAAACAAGGTAGAACAATCCCTGCTGTCAATAATCATAAGTAAGAAAGTTACCAGAAAAAAATTGCTGAAAACCTGAGAAAAATTAACACCAATTTTCTCCTACAACATTTTTAAAATAGATATTTTAAGCAGAGTTTTTTTTGCTGAATGAAAGAATGAAGGGTTTATAATTACAAATTCCTAAGTGTATTTTTAAATGTTCTTTAGACATACTGGTTTGTGCCAGTTACTTTCATGAACATATTATGCTAAGTAAGTCAAGTTGCAGACTAGTGCTTTGCACTGTTTTACTATGATCAGCCACAAGATGCTTCTTACACATTTTTCATCCTTTTTCCTTTAAGCAATACTAATATTTAAGGTTCTCATAAAGTAGCATTAACCATAAAATTAAAATTATAAACCTAACTGTGAGAAATGAAACTGCAAATTGTGCATGCTACAGAGCCAGGACACCAGTGTTGTGTAGATACTCCTGCATGTGTTCCTTCGTTCTACTTAGAATTTACAACTCCATCTGCTTAGATTAATTTTCAGATGGTAAATGAATAGGAAGTTTTCACAGGAAAATTTACTAACTCTTTTTTCAGTCTTTACACTTAAAATTTCAATTACAGATATTCTTAAAACTTTCAGTAAATTTACCAGTATGCATATATGGAAAGTAATTGGATTACTTTCACTCCACACATCCTCTCTTTGTAACAAAAATACATGGAAGGCATCCACAATTTTTTTATTATCTGTTTTATTTCCTGTAGACATTCTTCCCATTATCCAGAGAAGAACATCTTTGGGGCAATGGAAAAATCCTAGCTCTGCAGCTGGCACACAGCAGTTTTCAGGACCCTTAGCATTTCCCTTAAATCAGACCTTTTTTTTTTCCTTTTTCCTGTGACCTAAAAAGTACAGTACACTAAAAAACTCCATGTTCTTTAATTATTATTTAAGTATTAAGACTAAAACCTCAATTTTTATTCTAGAGTTACATTGTAACTGAAAAGTAGTACCGATGACCTATTTTAGATAAGAACTACCAAAACAGCTCTAAAGGATTCTTTAGATATTGTGTCATTTTGGAATTATATGTCATCTAAAGTACATGGAGACCATTCTCCACAATCTGTTTCCTGAATTCTTTTTCTGTATCTCTCTGTCTATCTCAGAGTGTTATGGAATTGTTCATTCTACAGTTTTAAATAGCTCATCTATTTTTTAGATACCATTTGAAATAGAACCCCTGTAGTCCAGGAAAGCCAGAAGAAAATGTTTTGAACTAGCATGTCTACTATCAGAGAGTCCTGACAGCAGAATGCAAAACAATACAGTCAAAAACACTTTCACCTGTTTCCTCTTGAGATGATCAGCAAGAACTCATTAACAGAACTTCCCATATCATTTTGTAAATGTTGCTCCAACAGGTTATGCTGAGGTTTTAATATGACTTTCATCTAAAAAAAAAGAGAAAAAGATGAATAATAAAAGCGCTCATTTTATTCAATATAACTTTACTATATTTCAAGGTTTATGTGACATATAGAGGTAAAAGCTGCATACTTTAATAAAAAAAGTAGATTCCTGTTGTGTATCCCTATATAGTTTACATAAGGGAGGCAAATACTTCACTACAGTCAGTGTCACTAGTAAACAATTATTTAAAAGCTGTGGTAATTTCAAACACATGTGGTTAAAGCACACAACCAAGCTGAAGTCCATGTCAAATGATAGCTCAACAAGATGAATTTAGGATTCAGTTTCTGTTTAAAAGTCAGCTTGTGTTCAAGGCCAGAATGAGGATAGAATTAAGATGTTCCAACGTTTTGCAAATTGTTGTCACAGTCAGAACTACAAGGTCTAGAAACTTAAAAATAATTACTCTTGTCCTGAAACTATTAATATATTGGATTAAAATTTTATTATTATGGATAATGGCAGTCTGATGTTTACCTTTGAAGAAACAGAACTCTAAGAGAGACTCCAGTCATCATTGGACTTAATCCTAAATCATAAACTGATGAGGGAATTTAAGCCAAAGTAATAAAATTAACTTTTTTTTTTTCTTTTAGTGTTTCCAGGACTGTTCTTGAAATTTATCTCTTTTAGTAAAAAGCTACTAGATTCATCTGTGGATCACAATTTTTATATCTGATTTACAGATTGCTAACTTTTTAAATTAACTTCCCTCAAAAAATGCAACATAGAACAGATAACTTTAAAAAGATAATTATCTCAATTTAAAGAAAGATCTGCGTGTGTTCTTAAAACAGTTGCGACCTCTCAAACACAGCAGAATTTATCTGGTCTATTCAGATATGACTAGTATTGAACAAAATACCCGAAATATATGTTAAAGATATTTATGTGTTTAAACTACAACTAAATCAGCTTGCTCAATTGAAACATTGATATAATTAATCAATGTACTCAAAAAAGAAAAGTAACAAAAACCTGTCCCATAGAAACTGCAAAACTACATGTTTTTAAGCAGTAAATTTATTAGTAGTGTAAGTAGACATAATGTAATTTTCTGTTTAAGTCTGGTTAGTGGAATGCTGTGCATTTCTTAAAGGTTCCTCAGTAGGAAGCAGTGATTCCTCATTTTAACATTGATCTATTACATAAAAAGACATTCAGAATAAAAGATTTTCAATTGTTGAGATGGAGACTTCAAGAAGCCATTCAAAATTCTTTGCAAATACAGCCTCTAATAAGAACTTTCCATTCTTAGATAAGATCTGGAACTGCATTCTCCAAGACAAATTTCTGAAACCTAGACTGTAGACAAGTACAAGCTACAGGGTTCAAGTTAAGAGTAACTGCATGGACTCTTATATCATACAGAAGGTTAGACTGGATATTTTAGGGGTCCTTTCTGTTAATTTTA
The DNA here is from genome assembly GCA_013396875.1 of Vireo altiloquus. Taxonomy (NCBI): domain Eukaryota; kingdom Metazoa; phylum Chordata; class Aves; order Passeriformes; family Vireonidae; genus Vireo; species Vireo altiloquus. The sequence continues at coordinate 877,565 of VZRF01013944.1, forward strand.
TTCTTCATTACAAACCTTCACTCTAGAAAAGCATTGGAAAAGCACTGGTGGCAGAAAATTATAATCCCCCAAACTTTAAAACGTTCTTTTTGTTACTTGGCAGTTAAGAATAGTCCCATTTTTCTAGCTAAATGATCGTAGACTTTTTATATATTTTAAAGGAAATTACTCAATTCTCTTTTTTTTTTCCCTCCCCAAAGCATTTTGTATTAATTCTCAAAATTATGTTGGCAGTTTTTGCAAGTGCATAAGAATTTAAAATCTTTAATGATGCTGGAATGAGTTACGCAATCTTTTAAAGAGGAAAATTAACAATAGAATATGATGAATTTTAGGTAGCAATTAAGCTGTGTCCTTTGACAGACAAATTTGGGCAAATAATCTGGTATTCAACTTGGATAATAATAGCAGATACTCATACAATTAGGGCTCTGGTTACCCAGATCCCATAATTCTGTTAGCAAATGTCAGTAATATGTGGGAATTACAAATGGGAGCTAAAAAGTTCAAACGTGTTTGTTACAAGCTTCAATGATTCTGAGGCAGTTGGTGGGCATTTCAGATTTGCAGTTTATTGAGAGTTTTGTTATTTGAAATTTTTTATATTCAAGTTGCCAGCCATATGAGAAGAACAGAACAATCTGCCTGTGCCAATGCAGAAGGTAGGTTTTGCTAGGTACCTGGCTCCCCACTGCAACATGTACCTACTTAAAAGTAATGGCCATTGATTTCCTTTCTGAGAGTCTCTGTTTTTTTATAATACATGTAAGGTACCATATCAATTATGTAGTTATTTAAACCCCATGCCAAAACTACAGACCATCCTGAATAGATTTCTGGCTCAATACCATGACCAAACTGTAATTAGAGCAGGAAAATTTAGCTTATTGCAAACTTATTTGTACAAGCCCAGGAGTCCAAGACAAGTAGAAACTCATTCTTAGCAATAACTATTCTCTCCTAACATATTCAGCAAAAAATGATTCAGTGTCTACAGAAATAAAAAAATCTGAATGCTATCAGGGTTACATGTCCCCTATCCACCCTCTACACCTTCCTCCCCCTTTTTTTTTCCTCTTTCTCTATTTATAAAGAAGTTGTGCTTCAAGGAGAAATTTCACATCTGTCTGAAACACATGTTATCCTGTTAAACAAAAAAAAAACATATGTAAGGGGAAAGACTGGAGCAGTCTTAATGGAAGAAATAGCTGTTAGACTCAGTCCAAATGGGGAAAAACCTCAAATTACTGGGTGATGTAGTGAGCCAATAATCCTGCTTATAAACATATTTGTCTACAATTTAGACAGCTGACACTGTAAAACCAAATGCATCTGAGTTTCTTAATGTAATCCATATATCACAGTACAAGTCGCTGGACTTCTAGGAGTGAGTTACAGACCTACTTCTTCGCTTTCTTTCTCTTAGGAAGCTAGTTTATTGCAGTCTGGAAGTAAATATGGTTTATTTTAAAGATTTTTCTTATAGCATTTTTTCACTGATACAATGGAGATATGAAAGCTAACATAGGAATTCTGTGGATGGCTGCAAAGGCAGTATTTACTTCTCTGTGGCAAAAATAAAAATATACTTTGACACTTTAAACAGTCCTTTTATTCTCCAAATTGTGTATTTAACTAACTACTCGAGTCAGTGATGCCATCTCTCTTATCACTTTGAATCTTTTATGACTTACAATGTAAAAGTAATTTACTAGAGAAATATTTCAAAAATTTAATGTATTTTTCTTAAAAGCTAAATATTTGTAATTATGTCTTCAGCTGTTTGCATTTATAAAGTTTTGGTCTTGTACTCCTTCCAATTAATTGAAAATCCATTTCTGAATACTATTTAATTTGTGCCCTGCTACAGTCATACAAGTGCACAGCAAAGGCACAAGGTACAAGGCTGTGCAGGTTTGATTTCAAAGAGGCTGTGTAGGTTTCAAGTCACCTTAAAATTGTTGATCACTGCAGACCTTCTGCCCTCTAATCTATTTTCATCAAGCTAGATTTTTCATTCTGTTCTCAGAATTTCCAATCATGCTAGTGAAAGAGGTGGGTGCAAGCAAACAAAGTTATAATTCATAACCCTTAGTTCAGTTTTTTCTGGAGGCAATGGCAATGTAGAGGATGCCTCAGTCACTACCTTTTGGCAGTGATTCTTGTTGAACTGCCTGGCATGGAAGGATACTTGTAAGACAGAAGCTTGCATTCTTCCTGCCTGATGATAATTCCTAGTGAAGATTCCTAAATTAGGGACCACACGTGCTCAGTTCAGACAGTCTATGAATTCCCAAATGCAAAGGCAATTCCAATATGAAGATTGAACAAGTAAACTTATTAAATCAAATAAAAATAAAAAGTAGGCTGCATGTGGGACATAGATAAGTTATAGCAGAAAGCTGAGTGTGACTCAGGGATTTTGTACATAGCTGACATGTATAAGCACCAGAACACGTTTTATAATGTGTATCTTCATTTCTGGATACAGAGCACCAATTGCTTTCTCAAAACAGTTTAAAAATCATCACTATTCAATATCACTCAAAGCTTGATCTCTGCAAACTCATTATAAAATCTATTGCCTATATCTACGCTTTTGAGAAAGTCACGGTGGAAGTTCAAGCACTGATAATCCACAGTAGACAGCCAATGTTACCTTAATTGCTGAGCACAATTGCTTCTGTCAACAGGCGCTCCCAGAAACACGGCCAAAGCTCTGAACAGAGGCCATCAGCTGCAAGAGACCCTTTTCAAGGGGAAGTATGATTGTAACAAGGTTTGGGTCCCATAAAAAATACCAATATGTTGGCCTGCATTATCATAACATTATTGTAAACATTTTACTAGAAAAAAAATGCACAAAATACTTCTTTACTACACCCCACCTGTCTTAGCAGATGAACATGACTCTTCCGACAATCACCTCTTCAGCAAAAATTTAAAATCATAGAATATCCTGAGTTGGAAGGAACCTAGCAGGGTCATCAAGTCCAACTCCTTGACCTGGATAGGACCATCCCCAAGAGTCACACCATGTGCCTGAGAGCATTATCCAAATGCTTCTTGAACTTTGTCAAGCTTGACACTCCCACTCCCCCCTTCCTTGGTGAGCCCAACCAGTACCCAACCTCCCCATGAGAAGAACATTTTCCTAATATCCGTATAATAAAATCCTAATAATTAACCTCCCCTGACACAGCATCATGCTGTTCCCTTGGGTGCTCTTGGCCATCAGAGAGAAGTGATCAGTGCCTGCCCCAAATTTAAATCAGAAGTTGTTTTCATGCAATGCAATAAAGCTAGACAAATCCTTTGTAATTATTTACTATCTTTAGGAACACATAAGAGTTTAAACCTTTCTCTTTCTGGAGTCATTTACTGAGAAAAATATTTATCCTCATTTGAGTGTGTTAGCCATTAAGCATTTTGCAACGTGCTCTGTAGTAATTGTCTCTCATTGCCATCTATTTGAAGTATGACACATTAAAAACATAATTAAATATCATCCGAGTAGATTGTCTGGGTTGTCTTTTCCCCTATTTTAGGTTAGTGCCACAGTCACTGAACTGAAAAATCAAAGTGGGAATCGTTCCATGTAATCCCATCTGCAATGGAACGTGTGTCGAGCTCTGCCTAGCCCTGTAGTCATCTGAAGGACACCTAACCTACATTAAAAAATATTAGATTATCTTCCACTGGTGTCCAGGCCTTCTGATACATATAATGAAAAGATGTAAGCAGCTGACTAAGATGATCTGGATATCACTTAGCTGGTTTAAACTATGCTTGTAGCTCTGTATTGGCTCTATCGAAAAATTAGAAACTTTGTTTAGGTGGCCTGGATCGCCTTATTGACAAATTAGGCGCACTAGATTTTACTCTCATTATCTTGATAATGCTGCACTCTGTTTGAAATCAAAATCTAAAAGTGGCTTTGGTTTTTTTTCTGCAAAATGACCATGAACTGACCCTTAATAACAAAGTTTAATGTGCTAACCTTATTCACAATCATCAGTAAATAGCAAAATGATGCAAAAAGCAATTAACATAAATTAAAACATAAATTTTAAACAGCAAGCTCTTAAAAAAGTTCTAATCAGACACCTACTGACTCAAGATCTAATCCTGTTGCCACTGAAAACAGGTCATACATTATTTTAGTTTCTTCTATCAAGCTTGCTAGTTTCTTGTTCTTACAATAGCATATACACTGCAGTATCTATGTGTCACTGAGAAAATAGTAACTGCTCTAACAATTTGCTAGTAATGTCATTTTTCCTCTCTCTCTTAATGCAATTTAAATATCTCTATATATATATATATAGTGTGTATGTGTGATTTTAATCCCATCTCACATCTTTTTTTTCTTATCTTCTGTTTTAGCACCTCATCCATTCCTGTGTGCCATCTCCAGTTTTATTTGGAGAAGTTCATATATTAATTGAAAAGGCGTCCAATTTAGGTTTATTTTAGTCTGGTCAGATAAAGTTTTGATCTTGTTGTTGAGAAAATGCAGTACCACTTTTTTTTTTAATCTCCCCACTGAAGTCTCTACAGAAAACAGCTATAAATGCAAGTCATCTTTATGAGGACAGACATACTCTATGAGGTATTTCATGCTTTAGAGATCAACAGAGGTTAATTTTGAAGGTAGTTGATATGAGATGACTGTTTCAGGAATCATTACATTAATTAATATTCTGGGAGAAGCTGGTGGTGATTTTATTTTACTTTTATTAATAAGGAGATGCCCACATTCTGAATTTGCTTAAATTTTTCACTGTTATCGTGCTGCTACCAAAATCCAGATATTAACAAGATTCCAGGGAAATGTCAAAATGTGATGATCTATCTCTATGTGGATGGGATAGAAGGGAATCTTTTATTATCCACTACTGAAAAGAAATTTTAATTCTCAGTAAAGACTCATCTCGCAGTCTTGTCTGCAAGAAAATTAAGAAAACAGGTAGTTCACTTGAAATTCACAACTTTAAAGACATTCTGTTTCAAATTAGATGTTACTGGTGGGCGATAACATCAGAGACACATACCAAAGAAACTGCAAAGCATAAGAGAAAGATAGAAACAAAGAAAGCTTTCAGGTTAGTTTAAGGATAATAAAACAAATAGGCTGCTCAATCACAGCAAACACATAAGTTTTTATGTACTAATTATGACGACTGACACCTTGAACTGTCTTCTGTATGTACTCTGCAGTATCCACAGAACAATTTAGATTCTCACAGCTGTTGCCAGAAGTCAGTCTTAGTCCATTGCTTTAATTAATCTATGCTCATTATCAGGATGGCAGTCTTTCTATGAACATAAAGTCAAAGGAGAAGATGTATTATTAGTAGAATTTTTCTAGCAATTTGCAGGATACTGAGACATTAAATATTTTCCACCCTTAGTGAAGTTCTTTGATATGTAACAATAATAATGACATCTCTAAACACAATCTTCAAATAAATACTTGAAGATTTGTGAATCCGGTGGATAACATAAAATGCCATTCACACTAACGAACTAACTAACTGCTTCCCCATTTCTTAATAAATTAAAGGGTGTTGCATAGAACATATGGCTTTATGATGATCTAAATATTCTTCCAAGATTATGAAAAAATACCTATTGTTATAAAAGAAATACATAATTACAGTGACTTAGTAAGAAAAGAAAAAGTGGGAAGTGGATTCTGTTGTAGAAAAATGCACAACATACTTGATCTCTCCCTTTCTTTCCCTGTTCCTTTTTTTATGGATAGTATATAGCTATACAAGATAGATAAGACGAAAACATATGCTGCATTTATTTTTTAGGCTGCAAATATGTTCCTTACTGGTTTTCTATTGAAAAGTTAAATACATAACTTAAAATTACATTAAATTTGAATTAAAAGTAAAAAGGTAAGATATAAGGGGAAATTTCAGCAGGAATATTTAATAATCATAAATATATATATATTATGACTCCAGCAAATTAATACTAGATGTTGTATTTAAAAAACAAATAATAAATGCATATGTGAATTTGTAAGCATGTGGATATTCCCACACACACTGCCCATTCCAGAAATGCCAATAGATCTCTCCAATAAAAAAATAGTTCTGAAAAATGCACTGAATAATATTTAAATTACCTGCCAGTTAAGAAAGGACAATCAAAGACAAAATGAGGGCACAAAGAACTGCAAAACTCCAAGATGACGGAATGTAGCACGTATGTTTTGCCTTTCATTTTGTTTTTGTTGAAGGGGCAAACAAGCAGCTCATTCATTTCCTATCAACAGAAAAATGAACACAGGCTTTAGGAAGTGCTAATTTTCATAAAAAATATTCAACAGTATGTATCTGCCACCCTTATGTCTAAAGTGTTTAAAATTCTTCCTCTCAGTGATCACATGATGAAAGTTTAAAAATGGACCAGAATATTATTATAATCTGGTCTATTTAAGGTCTCAAATGGTCATGGCAAAAAAAGCTTAATGTTTCTATCCACAGCATTTATTTTTGTGATACGTTGAATGTCTTGGTGATTTTAATTTGCCTTGTGATCTGTAAGGACAGGTATTGAAATTTTAACAAAATCATCCAAGAATAACTCTCAAGAGGAGCTGGCAATTTATGTTACTGAGTAATACTCTGAAAACAAAGTTAATTGGGTACATAACAAGAAATCAATATTTTTAAGAATGGGAATTACTGATACTTATCAATTTGTTTTTTACTAATAATAGCTATATTAGGCCTCATAATGAAATGTGTATTAAACCTCAGCATACAGAGGGGCCAAAGAACAATTAATTCTAAATAATGCTGTTATTTTGAATTATGCTGAAAAGATGTCATCATAGTAAAATGATGCACATATACTTAGTAAAGCAAAAAAACCAAACAAAAATTATTGAGTTGTGTAAGGGTTTACAAAAAAAAGATAATTTTTTCAAAATCACAGCAAACATGTCATCATTACATTCTGATGGAGGACACATCAGCTTGCATGTTCACAATGAGGCCATTGGAGTGACCAAATTTTAAACTACCACCCAAAATTTGGAATCTCCAGCACTGACCATGTTTTCAAAGTGATTTGGATTAATAGTACACAGCTTAAAGAGTAATGCACAATTCAAATGCTCCTCCTGACTCGGTCACTGCTCACATCTCAGATTTAATGTTTTTTGTAGTTAAAGTCATAAATATTGTTGCATCCTGGTAAATATAATATGGCCATTAGTAGTGGAAGGTTGTAGGCCTTGCAGTGACCTGACTCTCCGGGGTCTCAACACTTGTCTTGGCTTGTCCTGTTTTCAACTCCTCGGTACAGCCAGCGGACTTCAGAGAGCAATTAATCTCAGCCTAAAGTAGACATTTAAATTTGACCAGCCAATTCTTTGTTGCTTTAATTATATTTTTACAGATTTCCCCCACGTAATGTAGATGTGTCCCCCTGCTCCCTTTCTGATTTGGCAACTTGCCTGTGCCAAGCGTCCTCGTGACATTGTATGATATATGGTGTTGGGAGACAGAGACCATCTAAAGCCTTCCTTGGCATATCCTGATGATAAAACAGAGAGAAATTGCATGTAGAATGAACTTATTCTAACTCAATTTACCTAAAAAAGACACTGTAGTTACAGATAAACCCAGGTCTTCTTGGCTTTTAGGCTCCTAGGGTCTGCCAGTTCAGGTAAATGCAGACATGATAATAAGAAACAAGAACACTTGCCTGAGGAAAGAACTTTCATATATTGTTAAAATAATCTTTGAGATTTTCTATATTTTTGTTATTTAGCATGCACATATCCACACTTTTTTGTGTTCCACAAATGTTTATGCTCTGAAGACCATAAAAGAATAATTTGTACTATTTCGTGTCTATCAGTTAATTACCCATTTAGGGAGAAAAAATATAAAAGGAAGAAAATGTATAATAACTCAAAAAATGTATAAAGTATAATAACAAATATAGGGTGGATAAAAATTTCACAAACATATATTTACAAAGCTATAAAGGTATATTACATTAACACTAAAGGTATTGGATAGAGCAGTAACTGTACTGTGCTATGTATGTGTGTACTTGTGTATGCAAGTACTACTTATGCTTGTTAATGTTGCTTATTTTATAAGGTATAATCCTGAGCTGGCTGAAAAATAAGGGATCAGACATTAATACACAAGTCAGTTATACACATGTACCTTATTATTCAAAAAATCAATGAATTCTACTTTAATAAAGTTAGAAAATAGACCTACTTAATAAACCCATTAAACATTCACATAGGCATAATTCTAGTGAATAAGAAAGGTTTTCAGACATACAAATCTATGGGTCATGTCCTTTAATTTTTCATAGGTCTGCTGAAGTCAGTGGAATAATATTTTGCACTGAATGAAAATGTGGGTTTTTTTAATATTTTGTTCTCTGTTTATCATATTAGTTTCTTGTTGTCTTAATACTATCTACAGTTTTTCTAATTATTTTTAATTATGTAGAATTTCGTTGTAGGCCATCTGAATTTTGTTGAATTATTTGCCATACAATACCTTCCAAGAAGAACTATGCTTTTAATCGATGCAATGAATTTTGGCTATGCTATTCCCATTGAAGTCAATGGGTAATAAATACTAAAATACTTGTTTGCCACTTTGATAATTTATAAGCAAGAAACAAAATAAAATTTCAGCTACAGAAAGAGGCTTTGTTGTAAAACTTGCTCAGTATTCAGTTGCTTGGCTTGCTGAGCTGCAATGTGTGTGCTTTGCTAGACACTGAAGTTTTAAATCTGCACTGCTGGTTATTTCTAAAAGCATCATGCACCAATTCATGGGTTCTAAGATAATATGGAATGGGCCTGAAAGTACACAGCTTTTTTCAAATTAGGAAGAAAAATACCATGAAAGAGAATGATATATTATTAATAGCATATTATAAAAGAAAAAAAAAAAAAAGAAAAAAAGAAAAACAGAAATAACATAAAAAGATCCATTCATGTTCTGGACATTGTTTTTAATCCCCATCCAGAAAAAAATCTGAGGCCACCTTTCAGGACTCAATATATCTTTGTTTATTTATCTGGAATCCAAAGAATGAGAAATATAAAAAAATGAAAAATGGAAAAAAAAATCCCAAGTGTACAATAGTTGTTTTTTTGGTTTTTATTTTTTGTTTGTTTGTTTATCTTGAAGGATATAATCACTAAACAAAACAGTATGCTTTTACTGAACACCATCTGAAGACATTGCTTGGTAAAGAAAGTACTCAGCAAAGGATGTTTTCCACTTTATGAGTATATAAGACATGAAGACTAAAGAAACAAAGCCTGAAACCATTACAAGAGTCAAGTTAGAAGCATTAGGCTACAAAACACTCATACATTATTAAATACCTCAGCTGTGGCATCAAAGTACTTCTTAATTCTCCTTTTCACTGAAATAAAAAAATTATTTGTTAATCATTAAATGGAGCAATAAATCTAAGAAAAAAAAATACATTCAAACATTTGTGAATACAGGAAGCTTTGAGAAAATAAATACCTTGCTCTTTTGGAGTAATCTCTATGGTATGCCAGTACTTCAAGGGTCTTGCTTGTGTATAGCACATGCTTAGGGTCTTAATTTTGATGTAATACATTTAAAGATAATTGGGGGCTGGATATATATGGAAGAAGTGTGAAGAGACAGAAGAGAGAAGGCAGGCATGTGGTAACCTGAACATTTACAGCATGAAAGAAAGATGCTGGAGCAAGTCTCAGACAATATAATTTCTTTAATTTGAGACATTACCATATACAAGCTCTTTTCATGATTTACATTCATGTCATGGGTTGTAGTCAATAATTTTTTGGCCACCTGTCTGTTTGGCACTCATGAGCAATGACAACAGTTCTGTTCATGGTGTAAAAGGAGGATCACGCCAGCTGAGGTGCTGTTTTTCTCCATCATCACTGGGCTAAACACCAAATGTCTTGCTGCTTTATTGACACCACACTTATTCTGCTAGTTTGCATTTTTATTTTGGTAATTTTGTCAATACATTAGTGATGGCTTACTTAACAAAATTTGCTGAACTGTGAAACCTTTTTCATTTTGGCAAGATAGCTCTAGGTCCACAATTTTGACAGGGTCCTGAGCGCTTTCCTCTCCCTGTCCATCTACCCCCACCCCCACTTCTGGGTCCCTCCACACTGTCCATGGCCCAGGATCCTTTGTCAGCCCCCCAGGGCCACCAAGCCCTGCCCCAATAACACTGCAGCAGGACTGGTCCAGCTCCCCACAGCCCTGTCCTGCCTGGTCACAGACCCCACCAAGCCAGATCCACCTGTCCCCATTCTTATGTCTTCCCATGTCTGATGCTGGGACTGTCCCTGGTGCTCCCTGGCTGACCTGCTCCTGTTCCTCGTGGTGACCAGAGGAGCATCCTGGCAATACTCACCGTGAAATTATCCAGTATATGGGTTATGTTGGGGTATTATCCAGCAATGAACCACCACTCACAGTTGTGTTATCTTTCATTTAATCTAGAAATTACTCCTAAAAGAATCATCCTGTGAGTGCACCTATGTAGAATAATCAGCAAAAGTGGGTCAGTTATCAAGATGCAGTCAGAAACCTTTTTTGTTTCTCATCTACTTTGAAACCCTTATGAATATGAAAGCTGTTCCAAATATACCTAGGGCCTGTGTTATTAGATAGGATCTCACTACCTGTATATCACCATCACAGTTTAACTCCATCCAGCAGCCAAGTCCCACACAGCTGCTCACCAACAACTCCCCCACCAACAGGATCAGGGAGAGAATCAGAAGGGCAAAAGATAGAAAACTTGTATGTTGAAAGACAGTTGAATAGGGAAAATAGAAGTTGCACACAAGCAAATCAAAACAATGAATTCATTCACTGCTGTCCATGGGCAGGCAGGGGTTCAGTCATCTGCAAGAGAGCAGGGCCCCATCACTCATAATGATGACTTGGGAAGACAAATGATGGAACTCCAAGCATCTTGCCCTTGATTCTTCTCCCCTTACACTTTACAGATGAGCATGATGTCATATAGTCTGGAATATCGCTTTGGTCAGTTGGAGTTAGCTGTCCTGGCCACGCCTCTCTGCAACTTTCCGTGCAGCTCCAGACTCCTCACCACTGTGGGAGTACTAAAAGCAGAAAAGGCCTTGCCTCTGTATAAAACTGCTCAGCCATAACAAAACATCTCTGTTATCATCAGCCCTGTGTTCAACACAAATCCAAAACACAAACCCATATCAGCCACTGTGAAAAAAATTAACACTACCCCAAACAAAGCCAGCACAATCACACACAAACTCCCTTACAGAACACCTAGAGCTCTTACAGGTGCTGTAATGCATCAAAATGAACGAAAATTTTCAAGGAATGATGAGAAAGTCAGGGAGAGTTTTCAATGGCACATATTTCCAGTACCAAACCTCTCTGTCTCTGTGTCTTTTAAGCTTGCAAGCAGCTTCAAGTAAAAGGCATGTACCACATGGTGACAAGAACTCTTGTAACAGAGTGAAAACCTAGTAATTGTCACTACCTTGGCTTCATTTGCTGTTTTCTCAGTGGTACCAACCTCTGTGCAAACGTCTATGAACACAAATATATTGCTGTTGCTTTGCTAGCTCAGAAGAACTGAAAGTGTTCCACCTTTTCTGTTCTCTGTGTAAAACGCGCAGTAATCCAGGGGATGATGTGCAGTGTACTCGCTGCAGAGCACATGGTGAAAAGAGTCTGTTTCTGCATTTTAAACATCTCACAGAGACAATAAAAGAGCCTCATCTATATCTATGGGATAATGTGAATAAACTCAATAGGCAGTAAAAAACTTGGTAAAAATATATCCTTGGAAATATAATGCAATATCCTAAAGTAATTTCATAAATGTGAGTCACCTAATGCAATTATAATGTTATAAAAAGCCATTTCAGAGGCAAAAAATCTTCATGCATGATTAAATAACAAACTTTGAGCATACTGGGGATTTTTTAAATTGCAGCAGTCCTTTTATTTCAGTTTCTTCTTCAGATATAAGATGAGCTTTATATAGATTTATCTTCCGTTTTTAATTTTCTAGGTAGTGTTAACATTCTCTCTAAAGCAAGAGATAAAACAGAACTGAAAGCACTAATGCATAACATACTTTCCTTCTTCAAAGACAAAGAACAATATACTTTTTAAGTTTAGTGATGTAGCTTTCACCAACATAATACCTCATTATTCATGACATTTTGTCCATTACAGCATGAGATTCCTCAAAAGATAGAATTATCATCCAATAGAAAAGTCTAGCTAATTATCCATTGTCTGAGAAACTGAGCTGGTGTAATGGATGAAACATCAGTTACAGCAATTGCTGGTGTCTACTGACAGAAGAAATGCATCTCTGAAATCACCATACCAGAAACCTCAGAAATTTGAGTCGTCCTTACCTTCTTTCTCTAGATGGATAGAAAAGCTTGTTTGCAGGAGAAAATTATATATATATACACACATGTAAGACATATCAAATGCCTTAAAATTATTATGGAATGTTATATAAACATTACTTTTGTAGAATGTACAAGGTTTTGACTTATTTTTTTTATAGAGCAATTAGTGATTTTGTAAGAGCTAAGGAGGTACAAATATAAGGAACTTATTGAGAGTAGGAAGATATGTTTTTAAAATTTCACTTTAATCCATTTTCAAAAAATATATTTATTAAAGATGGGTTTTATTTATTTACATTTTTAAGTACACAACATACTTTAATTATATATTAGAGTTAGGAAAAGGCCAACATAAGATAAGTACTTTAACACCTAAGCATGACTGCTTAGTAAGTTTCTCAGTCCTAGGCAGCTAAAAACTCTGTCAATTAAAATTATCAAGTAACTAGATGAGAAATTTAGACACATTGGATACCACAAGGAGGAGCTTTGGCAGTTGTACTGGGGGCTTCTAGGACAGCTGGAAAAAAAACAAAAGGTCTAGCAAAACAGACTAGAAAATGAAGGAGAAGATGACCATGTACACAGATGTTAGAAATGGACAATGGAGTAACATCTTAAGATAGTAAACTAAAGTGCCAGAGCCCAGGCATTCATGTGAAAACATAAAAGATTAGACATTTTTAAAAAACTGATTTTGATTAAATTTGAGAAATAAGACATGAGGAGAAAGGGATATGTCTATATTAAATGTTGATAGATTCTACCATAAGAAAGTTGGGCCTTAGTTCTGCCTTCAGCTAAATTACAGTTAGAAGTGTATATAATATAGAGGCAGGACTTGGCCCTTTTCCTTTGCCATTTTAAGGTGATTGAAAATAAAGAGAGGTCAGAATAAAACACGGTTGGACCAGAGGATCACTGAGGTCCCTTCCAATCTGGTATTCTATGATTCTGTGATGAGACAGCTGGAGGATTATAGACAAAGTCTCTTTTCTCTGTAGTCTGTTCCGATTCTAATTCATTTTGAACTGTGCTTCATTTGGTGTATCTGAAAAGGTTACAAACTGGCATTCTCAGTGGAGCTGTAAAGGAAAATGAGTCCTTAGGTACTAAGAAAAGATATAGAAATAGCTGTAGATATCTGATGGAATGGTGACAAAGCATATTCAAACTGAATCTTTTTTTTGTATGTGCACCTGTCTCATAATGTATTGTGTTAGACATCAAAACTGGCTATCAATTTTTATTAAAATACTATCTAACTAAGAACTTTTGTAACACCATCTTATCTTGTTTACAAGTATTATCATCTACACAGAAAAAAAAGAAAGAAAAAAAACCAGACAACTCCCCCTCAAATCACCTGCAAAATAGAAGTATTATATAAGAAAGTGTGGGGTTTTTTTTAAGAGTGCTCAAGGCAGTTGTACTAGTGAGCTTCTGTGGGATTAGATCTTTCTCAGTTCACAAGCTGGAAAGCACTATTAGGAGAAATTGTCTCCTCTTGCCTGCTCTAAGACATGTATTCTGAATATTGTGTGGCAGCTCAAAGATTCAGCACAATGGAAATCAAGTATCAGTGTCTAGAAAAATAAAAATATGTGTTTGAATCTAATCAAAAGCTAAATATTTTATCATATGATTTCTTAGATCATTCTAAAGGCAGCATTGTTTAGGAAAAAAGTCCTATATAATCACCTCATACTTTTTAGTTCTCTTCTGGCAGAAAGTTTTCCATGAAATATTGAGGGTTTTCAGGTTTTATTCTACTCTTACAAATAAGGAAGAATGAAGCACATGAAGAAATTAATAGACATCTTCAGGAAATAGGGTCACTTGTGCATAGGAATATTGAAATGATAATATGACATTGAGGTATACTGTACCTCCAAGTGAACCTCCAAGGAGAGGAAAAAGAAAGAGAAATAAAAACTTGTATGAAGATATTAGGAGGACGCATTAAGGTAACAAGATTGTGCTTCTGAATTATTTGATATCAGCCTATTTCAACAACACTGGTGTTAATTTGAATTATTTATGGCATGTTGGAGAATGGAGACAAAGTTGAAAGATTGAGGATTTAGTAAATAATTACTTTCCTAAAATACTGTGTTAACAGCCCTATGTGGGATAGTTTTTTGCCTCATCCAGATTGAATTTTAACCAATGAACAAGACAACAGTGATAAATCATTGAAATAATAGAAGACAATAAATTCAGATGTCCACAGTCCATGGCCATATTTTGCTACAATTTTAGTGCTTACATACAGGAGCAGAAAGTACACACAAAAAAATGTAAAAATGGACTAAGAAGGCAACAGTAATGAATAGTGTAAATAGTAAATTCAGGAGGCATAAGTTCTATGATCAAAGAGTAAATTTTAATATAATAGAATTATTTGACAATATTTTGAAACAAAAAAAATACTGTTTTGATAGTTAAAATATACCAATAATCCATTTATTTAAAAGGGTTGTGACATATATACAATTCTAAAATGCATTTGATGTACATGAGTTCTTAAACCATGTAGACAATATCATCCCTAGTTGCTCTTTTCCATCTACCAAGCAGAAGAGTACAAGGATGCACACATGGATATGAAAAGAAGTGAGGCCAGACCAGGGCTATCTACAAAAGTAAATTCACTTGTTGGCTCCCTTGCACAGCTCTATAGTGGTATACACACTCCCCACCTGAAATATAAATATCATGGTCTATGCACATAATCTGATATTGTTAGCTGACATATAGAATTGTAAAAAAAAATACTAAAAAATAAAGTTATTTCTCTGAAGCTCTAGTATTGTTTCATGATTTTGCTGAAAAGTAGTAAGATAAAAGACTGCAGAAACTTTGGAATATTTACTGAGTCATGTTACCTGGTTACAAGTTTACTGAAACTTAAAGCTATAATACAGAAAAGTGTTGTGAATTTCATGATTTAGAAACCAGTTTAAGTGAGAAAAGAAGAAGATTGGCAACTAGATTATAGCAAAATAGGGTTATCATTTTGGTACTCATGCTCATACAGGGACATTTATTGCCTGGATCTCCCACAGAATTTTTTGAGAATTCATAACACCTTTTTTTTTTTTTTTTCCTCACTGGTGTATCATTCTTAATACTAGAGCATCAGAATACTGAAGTTTGCCAAGAGCATTTTAATGTGCATTTCAACAAGAAAATAAGTTGATTTAACATTTCATTTAACTTTGTGGTTTTTTCAATGAAAAATATTCAAGGAACTGCAATATTTAAAAAATGCAATACCTTCTCAAAAATAGACATAAAGGGAGAACATAAGTTCATTCAACAATGATAGCCCCTATATTAATAATGATAATAATAGTGATAGTAATAATAACAACAACATGATGATACGAATAATAGCAGCCACAATCCTGATAACAACAACACCAATAGCAGCAACAGGGACAGTAGCAACAGACACAGAAGACCCTATGTTGTTCTAGATAGACCACTGGAAAGTACCTAGATTTAGGTAAAGTGAGGTTTTCCTCTGTCTCACATCCTCAGGGAGATTTCTGAACAAAGGCATGTAAGACAACATTCCAAAGAACCTAGACCTTCAAGGGAGTGAAAACCTAGTTTTCCTTTAAATCCTACTAATACCTTTGGAGCTTTGATCTGTTCTTACTCTGGTGAATACAAATTATTCAGGCTTAGAAGAAATGTCAAAACTAGACTGAGTCAATCCAGTCTTTAACCGATTGGAAATGTATTTGTGCCGACAATACCATTTAAAGGTATGAAAAGGAAATATTTTTTTAAATAGCATATAGGCCCTGCTATTGCTAAGTAAAAGGTTAGAAAAATGGCCATTAATATAGAATTTTTTCTATTGGTGTGTCCTGTCCTACAAGGGACACTTGTAAGGTAGAAATTTTAATAATTAAAAATTTGCTGTCACATTAAAAACAAGTGAACCCATGTATCAGTTATCAAATGGTTTATAGGTTACCTTTTACTATAAGACAGCGCAGAAACATATGTTGATGATGCAGTCCTACATCATCAACAATGATTTGCTTCAAGAGATTGTTTTCAAGTGCTTTCTTTTTTAGTTCTACTAACCAGAAAAAAGTAGGAAATACAATAAGGTAGGAGAAGACATTTTTCCTACTAACACAAGTATTACACCTATATTTCTTGTGCTTGTAACTTCAAGGAATGTTACTTTTAATCTCTTATGTCTCTAAATATTTATAACTTATTAAATTATGCAAAACTTTAAGCTTTATTTCTTACATTTTATTAACTTATGCTAATAGGAAAACCATATGATAATCAGTGATTTTATCATTATAAAACACATTTATCTTCCCCAGATAAATGTGAATTTTAAAACAAACTTAAAAAAACATAAATCAATCTGTTGATTCACAATGTATGTTTTTTCCAGATTCAATAAAACATGTGAGACAAAGCATTTCTAAATAATTTCTTTTCATATATTGTGGCAATTAACATTTCAGATACCAACAGAAAAAATGCTTATGTCTGTGTTAACTATAATGAAATTATCTGTTGTTATTATCCATTAATGTTCTAACCATTTTCCCGTAAGAAATATTAAGCAATCTAAAAAGGAGCATATGTTTGTGCAAATTATATTCTCCCTTAAGATTTTGTAAGAAGCTCATCATAATAAGCAATTATACGGTACTTCTTCAGCTTAAACTTTTAGATTAATCACAGAAAGGTTTCGTGCATAACCTTCTTGCCAAGAACATGCTTTAATGTGACAGGTTTATCCTCAATTAGGTTTTGTTAAAGAGTCTTCTTTGTACTATTTTTCATGTTTTGCTTTAGTACAAAGATGGTGCATTCTCTCTACATATATATTGATGTAAAAGGTATTCTGCTGAGCATACTGCTTTTAGTGAATAATTAATTTGAGAAAATTGAGGGTTTTTTTACTGATTGGCTTTTTTTGCATGCACAGCTTAGCTTCTGATGATCAAGATGACAAAATAACATATCATCATGCAAGCACTGTAACTAAAATGTAAACTCTGCTACACTTCGAAGAAAAGTATCTTTTGTAGTTTTATTTTATACATGTCAATTAACCCTATTTAATATATTTTCTCACAAATAATTTGCAAAATATTTGAACGGTTTCCTGCCTTTAGGGTGAGAGAGATAAAAACGCCTAACTACAAATTCCAGTCTTCTGTACTTTTATTTGACATTATCAAAAAGTACCACAGAGGCAAAATGTCATGTTATGTCATAATATAAAATGACAAGCTCTGTACAAACACATGAACAGCAAATCTTTTATCTGGTATTAGTGAAATAAGTAGCAAAGATATAAATGTCTTCATTTATAAAGGATCTAGATACTGTAACTAAAGACAAGTGAAATCTTTTAAAAGACGCATTTAAATGACTGTATGAGTGTAAAATAACACAGGAGAATTAGAATGGGAATGCTCTTTGCAGTAAAATAGATGGAGTCACCATTCAAGCAGTTGCTTTTTTCTTTGATTATTTTATATTCCTTTATATTGACTGAACATTTCCACTTGACTAAGTACTGGAAAGCACAGGGGATTTCTGGTGTGCCCGGCCTGCGGAGGAGAAGTGGCAGGCTGTTATTTACCAAATAGCAGATCACATGGTCTTGTGAGAATGCATTTACCACTGCAAGTTGGCCACTGGTGAATTCTCAGGATATCACTGATATTTGTGAATAAGATTTTCCAGCTCTCCTCTGAAGACAGATTTGAATTTGATGCAATGTGGAGAATGAAATGAAGCATTATAATACAGAAGGCAGTGGGATATGACCTGTAGAGTCATAGAGGCTGGAGTAAGAATTGAAAGGATTGCAGTAACATAATAATCACTTAGAAATTAAGATATTCCCTAGGACAAGACAAAACTGAGATAAAGGTGATCCTTCTCCAGGTGAATATATCTAGAGAAGCAAAGAAGAAAACATACCCTCTTTGAACACAGATTTATATGAACTATGGAACATAAATAAAGAAACAGGTATTACGAGCTATTATATGTTAAAATAGTTAGTTGCTCTTGGTAATAAAAGCAATTAGTGGGGTATTTGTTGCTTCAGCATCTCTCATATGTCTAAAACTTAACTCATTGTTTTAGCTGCACTAATAAACAATGCAGAGATATAGTTTCTGTCAGAGCAGGAGTTACCTCAGCTATCTCAAGTACCTAAATTAAAGTACAATGATAAATTGCCTTATGTATGCACTTTTTTTCCCCTCTGTGACCATGAAGAGAAATCAGGCCAGATGATTCATCCCTTATGACACTTCTCTGATGACAGCATGAATCAGCATCATGAGCTCTTGTTTTCCTCTGTCCACTACAGAAAGAAAGTTAGAAAGTTTTCAGCTGTTTCTGAGTTCAACTCTATTAGATGCCAGAGTGATTATCTTTTACTTTTCTGTCTATTTTTCTTTATGTTCATAGAATAAAAACTACAGAACTACTCTTTCTCTTCTAAGAAAGTTTATAACTTGGTTTCTAGTGTTGGGGATTTAGGCCAATGTTTTACTCAAAAAATTTAGTCAGAAATATATAAAGCATAAATAAAGCCATAAAACTAAATTTACTCTCATATTGGTTCTGTCTGGGGGCGAGTAAATATATTCGTCATACTATGGAGATAAGTTTTGAATCTAGGATAAAAACAGGATTGAAAAATCCAGATAGGTATTGCTAAGGAGTGCTTACTCAGCATCAAGGCTTTTTCTATCTCAAACTTCCCCATCAGTAATTAGGCAGGAGTAGACAAGAGACTGTGTAGCCACACAACTGGGACAGGTGACTCTAGGTGATATCCAACGCCATTCATGTGTTGTGTCCAGCAATAAAACCTCAGGAAAGGAATAGGAAGGGAGGAGATTCACATTTATGACATTTGTCTTACCAAGTTACTGCAACATGCAATGGAGCCCTGCTTTCCCAGAGACGGCTGAACACCTGCCCGCCCATGGGAAGTGATCGCTGAAATCCTTACATTTCTTTGCTTGCACAAATGGCTTTGCTTCATTTATTAAACCATTTTTATCTTGACACAAGTGTTTTTGCTTTTGTACTTTGTCTTGGTTTGAAAGACAGGTATCTGCTAAGGAAGGCAGGAGCCTCCCTTTAGAATGGAAGATGCACCTCCCTTCCCTCCGAATTATTATAAATTTGAAATCAAGGGGCTTTCAGGCAAAAAATATAGGAAACAGGAATAACAGTTCTTTACTTATATATATATATAT
>VZRF01013945.1:7174-145714 GCA_013396875.1 Vireo altiloquus
GCCATGATTTTACAAAGGTAGCAATGCCTTCATTTTATAAGGTTTTACCTATGTGCAATACTGGCTGGCAGCAGTGATCACACCACCTGTGTGTCCTTATCTGCAAGTGCAGCAGTGTGTTTGCATGTGACCACACATTTGTCTGGCACCCAGGATCAGGAACAGAGGTGCCTTCCTCTCATAAAACCTCACAAGAGCTCTAAAGAGCAAAGTAACAGCAGTGGGACTGAGGGACAGGATCCAGCTGGATGTGCCACAGTGAGGGATGCACTGCCACTGAATGGCTGTGAGATTTTCCATGTATCCCCTTTTTCCTCCTGTTGGAAGCCTGGAAGCTGAGAATTTTCAATTCTTTGTGCTGAAAGGCACTGATCCACAAGAAAACACTGCAGTCAGTCTGAGGCCTTGGGATAGGCTTCCAAAATTGAGTGATAACATTAAAATCACACCTGTGTAGTTTGATTAGAAGGTGTGGTGTCACAGGGTGAAAAAGTTAAGGTTGAGGGTTTTGGAATATAGTAACACATATAATTATACATGTGTCAAGATGGAGGTTTTAGGGTGTCGGCTTGATAATTTTTTTTCACTTTCTTCGTCTTTCTTCGTGGGTTTAGATGTTGTCTTGTAATTGGATAAGAGAATCTGCACTGCTGAACTTAGGTGTTTGAGTATTGGGTTAAAAATAAAAATAATTTAAGTGTCAACTCATTATTGGACAAATTGTCATTGAAAAATCTTTGCAGAGCTGGAGAAATGCCATTATAGCCTTGTTCCACCTTGTTAGCAGAGCTCACAGCTCTGAAGACTGTAACATAAATAAGAACTTGTTCAGAACTGAGGCCGAACAAGAAAAAACTGCATCTCCTGTGTTCAATCCCAGCTACAGGGAGTGAGGGTAAGAGGCTGGAAAAGAAGCCCACACCCCGACAGCCTCTGAGGATTAGCTCCAAGAGGTGGTGTTTCAGTAGCTTAGGGACAGAGTGCGTTTCTTACCAGGGTCACAACCACTAGCCCTGGTGCCTTGTGGTGAGGTGAAGGAGGAGGGAGGCTGAGCTGAGTGCTGGTACCATTTTTAGATACCCCAGGTCGGCACTAGATATCATTCACAACTTGGATTGAAATCCTGCAAAAGGACCATGAACTGACTCTTGTCTGGGATGAGTGGATTTTAAAATATCATCTGTGGTGATAGAAGTGCTGAGACTACACTCCCATGGAAGGTACAGGGGTGGGAGGGAAAACATCCAACGCAGCTCCCACATGCTCAGTATTTCTCAGGCAAAACTCTGCACTCACGCCCAGGGAGCCCTAAACATTTTGGACAGTACCTGCAGAGAGGACTGGGCACTGCACATCTGGACAGCAGGGGTGTGTGGCAGCATCAGCTGTGGTTTGGGAGCTCCTGGAATTCAAGCTGCACATCTGCAGGGCAGTCACGGCGTGGGCTCCCTCTGCTACCCTGTCCTTCACATCTGCCCTTGCCAGGCATCAGCCCCTACCTGTGAGCTGAAGTGGACAACCTGAGAAGCCTTTTGCTGCACTTTGCCACGGGGAGCCTGTCAGCTCCTTTCGTCCATCAAATAAGCAGTAAGGCCAGCAGTAATTGCTTCTTGTCTCTGCTGTACAGCCCTGATTAAAAACCAGGGGTGCAACCAGCAAGTGTCATTGCTGTGGTATTTTTCGCCCACAGAAACAAATGCTGCTTCCCACCAGCTTCCAGCTTCCCTCCCACAAGCAAGGAAGGTCTCACCTGAATGTACCTGCCACAAAGGCAGATGCAACCAACTTAAGTGTCTGTGAATGAACCGTGCCCCTGCCCAGGATGAGTGTCTGGAGGACAGGCTGGCAGTGTAGGAAACAGGATGCTCAGCTCTACCTCGAAGCAGTTCAGATGCAATCGAAATGAATCCCTTGCGGAACCCTCCCAGCTTCTGCTGAGCTACGACACAGATGGGTCTGGCTCGCTGCATGCAGCAAAAGCCACTTAATTACTGCAGCAGCTCAATTTATTTGTTTTGGATCATCATTATTAGCCATCACTTAAGCTTGTAATTAAGGGAAGAATAGGGACTGTAAAAAGGGTACCATCCTATGCTGCTGGTCTTCTCCCTGTGCTGCAGCAGCCCAGTGTTGCTCCAGTCTGCTCAACACCCTCAGGATTCTCTCCTCTCTTGTATGGACAGCACTGCTGTCAGCTGTGCTCCATCCAAATGCCTGCTTTATTCCTGGAAAAGCATGGCATTGTTTTTTTCCTGGGACACTTTTAACTGACTGGGGTAGAGTATCTGATAAACCAAATGCTACATAGGCACAGCATGAGCAGCAGGTACCTCCTGGAGGGATGTTGCTGCTCATCTCTAAAAATAAATCCCCAGGTAGGTTAGTACCCTCTCACCCAGTGAGAAAGAGCACCAAAATCCTTGCAGAGCAAAAACAAAGGCCTGAGGTAACCAAGGGAGCCCAGACCTTCTCCTCAGGAGAGAACACTGCTCAGGAACACAAAGCTACATCACTGCTCTGACTGTGGCTGTTGTCATGTGCTGAAATCCTTGTGTTCAGTGGAGGTGTGGCTCTTCAGGTGCTTCTTCTAAAGATGTTTCTGTGATTTTCAGCCTGCCTCTGTACCACTGTCCTGAATTTCCTCCTCGCAATCCTACATCTCTATTGCACTCTTAGGGCTGAAGGGCTTCTGTGACAAGCACCACAGAGCCATTTTCCACCCTTCCTGCTCTGAGACTCAGTTCTCATTTGTGCAGCCCAGTTCTGAGATTACTACATCTTCTTTTAAATGCAGCCTGAACAACTATGAGCACTGGCTGGAAGCTTTAATCACCCCTGTGTTTTTAACAGGGGCTGAGTATCTCATCCATGTCAGAGTGATGCTTGCTCCTGGACCAGGACCCACCTCAGCCATCCACCCTGTGGGATGGGCTCTGCTGCCAGGAGGTTCACAGGTGAGCAGCAGGGATGCATCTCCAGCCCAGCATCTTTGCAGGTAATCTCCTGGTGGGAGGCAGGGCTGGACTTGGCTTTGACAGCTGGCAGCTCCAGCCAACTACTTTTGTGTGGTCCAGGAGGAAATTCCCCGAGCTGGCATCCAGCCCCTGTGAAACCACGAGCAGCTCCTGTTTGCGGTGCAAGGGAATGTGTATCAGTTGTCAGGGTCTGCTCACAGGACAGGGCAGAAGGCTGGATGCTGTATTTGTGTGTGTGAGAGAGCTGCTACAAGCTCCAGAGCAGTGTTTTTCCTTTATTTATTCAAACATCTCAAGGAACAACAGGTCGCTGGACTGGGAGGGGAGAGGAGGAGTTTGCTTCTCCTTTGTTCTGAAGTGTCAGCATCTCACAGCGCTCCTGCTCACTCCTGTTTGGTGAATGATCCCGTGGTAAGCAGGGAAGTGCAGCACCAAGAACCCCACGGCTGTATTTGCAGTGAAGAGCCATCTCCAGGCTACACCAAACGAGGTTATTTGTGTCCTGGTACAGCCTTTGTTTGCAAACAACAGCCTCTCCAGGTAACCACACAACAGAGCACAAGTGCCTATTCATTTACATCTGCCTCTGTTCACAATAGTGAAGGAAGGGAACCCATCTGTTTGGGCGAGGGAGAACAAAAATGCAGCAGAGAGAAGCTGGTAACATCTGTAATACAGGCAGCCCAGAGGAAGAAGCTCGTGATTCTAAAGGTGTGGATAAATCTAGTGATTACTCTTTGCTCAAAGTTCAAGCCGAGTCATCTAACCGGGAGCATGACAAGAAAAACAGGGACAAATAAATCATTCCTTCCTTATTGGCCTCATTTCTTGCTCAAAGACAAAACCAAACCTCTTTGGCTGAGTTACAGTCCAGTAACTGCAGCCTTTCACTGACCCCACGTCCATCCCACGACCTTTTCTGCACTGACTCATCACAGCATCTGTTGTCGTCACCTCCCCGGTGTCCTGGGGACCAGCTTTACCACAAAAGAAGGACCTGTTCAAAGGCTACGTTTTTAAATGCCAGTCCTGGGCTCCCCGAAGATGATCCAGCCCATGAAGAGAAAGCTGGCAGGTTTGTCACAATCTTGCCTTTGCTTGTTAGAGTCAGTTGGAGAGTTTTACAGATCTGTTCTGAAGGTTGCTGGAGGCTGGTTATTTTGTTTTAAAGTCAGGGCAGCAGCAGACAGGCAGCCACTGTTAAAAGGAGAAATTTAAAAAAAAAAAAAAAGTCATTTGGGCTTTAAACCCAGCTGACTGCTTTTCACAGGCTGAAGGATTTTTTATGTCTGGATGTTCCTGACCTGCAAGGTAACAGGACATCATGGAAGAGGATTTGAGCAGCTCCACTTTCTTTAACAAGGGTCCTGTGCTGACTTGTGAGAGCCTTTGATCAGACTTCAGGTACCCTGGCATGGCCACATCCAGTCATTCCTTGAGCTTTGTTTCCAAAGAAAAGATCCAAAATCAGACCTTTCTATTCCAACACCAGCCCTTCTTCATTTCCCTCCCCACCAAATCCCATGAGGAGAGGAAAAAAAATAAAATTTAGTGCTGCATATGCCTTCACATTTGCTTTTTATGAAGGGGTTGGGATTAAGGCACATTTCACCCTAAGAACACCCCATTGGAAGGATAAGGTGCTGTTATGTCAGGCTGCTCCCTTAGTCTCCTCTGAGAGAACGTTTCTCAGCAATTACATAGGAATTGGCTGGTTTGGTGCACTTCTGACATATTCTGCAAAAATACTTGATGTGCCACAAAAGGATTGACTCAAATGAGGAAAAAACCTGTTTCTCAGCCAGAAAAGTCATGGAAGTGAAGAGCTCACAAGGGCTCAGTCAGTCACCCCCTCACCCCTCACAGTCCACAGCATCACCAGGGTTTATATTTGGCTGATGTTCTCCCAAGACTGACTCATATTTCCTGCCTCGAGTTGCTCCGAAAGGCCGATGTTTCAGGCAGGGTCCACATTTCTGTCTGATCCATGCAGTAGGCAGGAGTGACCCTATCTGTTGTTTTCAGGCAGACTTGGATTACGCAGCGCATATGAAAATCAGACCCAAGCTGAGTAAACAAATATTGATCTGCTCAACCTCAGGTCACAGCTGAGAATAGTGTTCTGAAGGAGTGTATCGGAGGGGCAGGATCGGTATAAATGCAGGGTGAAATTCAACCCTGCTCCAGGGAGTTTGCAACCTTAGCACAATCAATAGGAGCATCTGAAAACGCTGGTCTCATTCGGGTTACAAAACCCACTGTCTCTGAGCTCTTCCTCTTTTAGTGTAAGGAAATAATTAATGAACAGTCCCGAGCTGCTGAGAGGAGGAGGGGGAGTGATGCTGGAATAGCTGCGTGTTGGGGGCACGTGGGGCACAGAGTGGATGGGGATGGGAGCAGAGGAGCAGCCTGTTGAGGGAAAAGCAGGGCAGCAGGACAGGCTTGAGATGATTAATGCCGACCCACACCCCATCATCATTCAGGGTAGGAGCTCTCCTTTTAGACGGCGACTTGCGTTGCTGAACGTGCGATGTGGTAATTTTCCAGGTGCTTGGCCATTTGACTCGAGGGTTTTTTTGAACATGCTGGATGAGATGTGATGTCTTGTGAGCGCTGGAGTGGAGGCAGCAGAGCGGATTTTCCCCACTGTGGTGAATTAAGTAGGACGTGCTGCCTTCCTGAGCAGGGTCCCCGACCCTCCTGTGTCTCTGCAGGGTCACAGTTTATTTGTAAACACCTTAGAGAAAAGCCAGAGCCTTTCCTTAATGGTCTAAGCTTTCCTCCAAAATCCACATTGTGATGTCGGAGAAAAATTCAGATTACTGAGGTTGGTGTATTCAGACCAATGAGGCTGACTCATTGCAGGTCTGATCTCTCATCAGCAAAGTCTCTGGGATTACCGAGAAAATAATTTTCCCAGTCATAGAATGGTTTGGGTTGGAAGGGACCTTAAAGATCACTCAGTTCCAGCAAACTGTCTAGTCAGACTGGTTTTCCCCATTTTCTCTCCAGCAGGATAGAAGGACAGGAGCAACCATCCATCAAGGCACATTGTGACCGGCCTGGCAGACAGCAAGCCCCACGTGTGGAGAGGACAAGCTCTCACAAGCCCACATTTTTGGGCCTGGTTCCTGTTTCACATGGCAGCAGGCTGGCCTCGACCCGATGCCTGCCCCAACGGAGCAGGACACGGCAGCTTGAAAGGAGCTGTGGGGAGAACAGCTGAGAGCCACAACGATCCCGGTGCGTGTATAAATAGAGACAGAGCTGTTATCCTGATGAAATGAGGCCAGATGTTTCTCCCAAATCCCTCCTCTCTGCTAGTGAAAATTATAGTTTAGTTACAGCAGCGCGAAGCGGACAGCAAAATATTTTAGACCAGCTAATGTTGGGAAGTCAAAGGGGCAAAATGCCTCCCTGGGGCAGGGGTTCCATGCCCTGTGATGGTGCAGGGATGGATCGGGCACGGTCAGACGGGGAACTGGGGGAGTCCCTCGCTGCCTTTGTTCTATTTTTCTGCTTCCTATCCCAGTATTAATGGGCTGAGTTTTAAAGCCCATGCCGCGGCCGCTTTTGTGAGGTAGAAATTCAGTGTCAGCACATGTATCCTGGAGGCAGTTGGCACAAGATGAAGGAGGGACGGCAGCAGCAGTTAAAACTGGGCTTTGGCTCTTTAATATTTAACTTTCCCCAGTGGTGGGGGTTTTTTTAAATCAGTTTGCGCGTTATCTGCCATCCCCGTTCAAAGAGGGTTTTAGCACAGAGATTTCAGTGCTTAATCCCAGGGGCAGGGAAAGCGGAAGAGTCTCTGTGAAGGTTCCAGGGCTCAATCTGGCCTCAATTACACCAGCCTAAATCAGCAAAGAGTGGCCACGACAGACTTTGCTGTGACCGCATTGCGCTGGAGGTAACAAAATTAGGGGTCGGTCCTGGATCTCTCCAAGAGATGCCTCTGGTCCCTAAGGCTCCATCCATAAGGGAGTTCCCAGGAGGATGCAAACATTGTCAGACTGGCTCAGAATAAACGTCCACCTTGGGCAACAACTAGGGCCTGGCCATGGCCAGCTGCAGATGCTTAGGAAGGGATATCGGAAGAGGGAGAGTATAAAGTGATCCTTCCTCCGGCATATCCTCCCCACTCCTGGTAATCAGCAGCTGAGGGACTTCCTAAGCTGGAGGTTGCATGAATTGAGATAATCCCTTTTGTTTTTTTCCTCATTCGTTTATACTTTTGGCCTCCATGACATCCTGCAGCAGTAAGTTCCACAATGTGATTATGTGTTGTGTGAAAAAGTACTTCCTTTTGTCTGCTTCAGACCTGGCTCCTGAACATTTCTCTCCATGCTCTTGTGTTGTGAAGAAAAGAGAAAAAGAATTCCGGGCCCATACCAGACCTCTCTTGACCTCTTCAGACTTCTCTGTCTTTATTTGCCCCAAGGTTTTGTTCTTCCAAACTGGAGTCTCCTTGTTTTTCTAGTCTTTCCTCCTCATATGGTATCTATCCCATCACTTCCACTGCCCTTACCGCCCTCCTCCACGTCTCTTCTCATTTTATTATTGCCTTTTTTTTTTTGAGATAAGATCACTGAAGTGAGACTTGCTCACTTCTGAAGACATGAATTCATTCTCCTGGAAGAAGGTCAGCTCAAAAGCTTTCAAGTCACAGTGGTGTAGTTCGATTTCTTCTACAACCCATACAGTCTTGGGCTTAATGAAAATACACGTGCAGCTCTCTTCAAATGCTTGGATTTCACCTATTCTGAGCAAACCCCCAGCCCTAATTTAACAGGAGCCTGTGGGTTGAAATGACATCCACAAGTAGATCAACTAATAGGGCCAGTTTACACGAAGGGAATTTCATGCATGTGCTTGTATTACTGCTCATTTATGCCTTCGCAAATCCCCTGAGCACTACTGGTGGAGAAGACCCCCAGCCAGAACAGCTGAACTGGTGAGCATGAAGCTTGTGAGTCTCTGATTTCCAGGACATCTTTATTTATAAAATATGTCTATTTTTGCTCCTGTCATGCCCGCAAAACCAGCTTCCTATTTTAGTCATCCCTGCTCTTTATTATTGTTTATGTTGCCCTGAACCCCATGAATAAAGGCTGGAGAATGGATTTGGTCCTCTGCTGCCATGTGAATTTTCAGAAACCACACTAGCCAGTCCTTCCAGACCTTTCTGTTAGGGTGGCTTCATCATACTTGCAGATAGAACCAGTCCTCACTTGATGGGAACCAGTTGCGGGTGTCTTGCGCCGCTCCTGCGTCAGCATCGTCCCAGCTTCTTAAAACTCCACTTTTGGCAGAAGCTGAGCAGCCACATCCTTCCCTCGCAACATGCCAGCTCCTCTCCTGTTTCTCAAAGCAGCTTCATCTCCCTTTCCCCCCATGTCTGCCTGTTTTTGTCCACCATCCCCTGAGCTTCCTGCAGCAGGGAAAGAGCCCAGGCTCGTGTGAGGGATGGGGAGGCTGGCGGCACAAAGGGGGCTGTGGGGAGAGCAGGAGGGGAAAACCGTGAGGAGTTTATTGGATTGTGGCCACTAAAGGATAAGCTGGGAGAATATGTACATTTTATATTATCAGGAGCAGTGGGAATAAGCAAGAGTAGAGAGAATGTAGGAGGGAAAAATTGCTTTTATTATGGCAATTTATGCAGATGTCTGATCTGGAAGGAGTATCCCGCACACCCTCAACTCCCAGAACTTTGGAAACCACGCTGCAGAACATGTTTTAGGGTGGGAAGGAGCAAGGAAATGTTACTGGGTGTCCCAGCTGTGCTGCTTTTGTGCAGAATCACCCCTGCCACAGTGGTGCAGGGTCAAATCCTCACCAGATTTCATCCTGGTTTAACTCTTCATGGTTATAGGGGTAGTTTTAAAATCCTTTCTTTCCCAAAGAATTGAGGCTGACACGATCAAACTCACTGGATCTTTCTTTCCCCTGATCCTGTCTCTTACCTCCTACAACCTCAGGAAGTGCTGAACTCTCTGGTCTGTTTTAAACCAAACAAACAGAGGGATACAGGTCCAAGAGCCAATCCCAGGGAACCCCTGCAGGAATAATGAAAAATGGTAGCAAGGTAAGGCAGTGAGGTCCTACAAGCCTCTTCACAGAGGGTGTTGACCCTCTGTCAGATATCAGGTGTGAATCTGTAGGACTACACCAGTTCTACCAATCACAAAACAACCGAACATTTGGAAGAAGGAGGTTTCTTCGTTTTCCAACTCAGCTTGGAAAACACAGCAGGGTACATGTGCCCACCATGGAAGAACTCATCCTGCTCTCTCCCAGCTGGGTAGAGAATGACCCAATTGTAGGGCGAGATTCAGGTCAAGCTCTCAGTCAAGCATGAGGCAGAAACTCACAGAAATGAGGTTTCATCAATTAATCATGGGGCCGGCAGGACTTTTTTCCTTCATTGAAAGAGTTAATGCAGCCTCCATGGCAGACACAACTATGTGGTGTGAGGGTACTCCAACACACTTGGATCGGGAGGGCACTGTTCACTGCCACTTTGCAAGTCCTCGGCTCCCAAGAGGAGCTTTTGGGAACTCCTAAAACAAACCTTCAGGTCTGGCCAGTGGATTGGGACCTGCCAAGCCACAGAGCTCAGAGAGTTACAGTCCTTCCTTTCTAAGTGAAGTTGCCATTCTTCAGCCACAGCTTGCTGTGTGAATCCTCTTATTCTGCTCTGCTGCAAAACAAAACAAGATGACACAAGTGTGATTGGAAGATGTGGGAGCTGTATCTACTTTAAAGCAGCTCTTTGGCAGCACCACTGCTACAGGTCCACGCTAAAGCAACTGCTCTTTCAATGAAGAAAAAAATTGTTAGTGCCTTTATACTAATGGAGAAGCTGTGCACAGAGGCGAGGCCTTGGACAAAGCCTGTGCTAACGGAGATAATCACTAGATCTGAGCGCTTGGGTGAACCCAATTCTGTCCATATTGATCGTGGGCAGACACAGACTCAGTCCAAGAGGTTACAGGGGTGGAACCCAAAGTAAGCCGAACTCCTTTGCCCACCTTCCCTGAAAATTCAAGTCACAATACCATGATTTAAAAGACACTGCAGGATGCATGCTTTATTCACACCTCTTCTATTCTAGACTTTTAAAGAACGTGTACCTTAAGCACTGGGAAATTCACCAGAATACAAAAGGGAAATAGAAAACTAAAACATGGTGTACTCGGGGAGGTCAGTAAATAGACATTCAGGACAAACAAGCCCGCAAATCCCCTAAATGAAATGCATTTAATCAAGCCAGTTGTCCTCCTTTCCCTGCAGCACATCTCCTCCTGCACCTGACAGAAACAGCCTGTGTGAGCGCATGAAAGATTTATCGGTCTCGGTCAGGCGTGCGAGCGCAGTTCCGAGCCCGGGCAGCACCACGGCAGCGCTGTGTGAGACCAGCCCATCACGGCGGCGTTCCTGCGGCGCTCCCGGCAGAACGGGCCCAGCGGGATTATCCCTGATCTGCGTCCCTTTGGGGCACCTCTCCCCAGCCGCGACTCCCCTTCCCCTTCTCGCCGCTCTCCCGGCGGGGCCGAGCACGGGAACCATCTCGAAGCCCCTCCGGGGCCGCCTCACGAAGCCCCCGCGGCGAGGCGCTCCCGGGGGCAGGCGGGGGCCGGGCAAAGGGCTGCGGGCGGCTCTGAGGGCAGCGGGGGCAGGGCCTGCAGCCACGGGCCGCCTCCCCCTGAGGGCCCGCAGGCCAGGGGCGGTGCGCCGGGGCTCCTCCCGCCCTGACGCGAGGGGCGGGCCGGGGGAGGGCAGGAGGGAGGGAGGGATGGAGCCGCACTGAGGCGAAGCGGGGCCGGGGCGCAGCGCGGGCGGCCGCGCCTCCTCCTCGTCCCCACGGCAGCATGGAGGCGGCCGCGGGAGCGGCGGCGGAGCCGGCGGCATGGGCGGCAGAGCCCTTCGCGGAGCCGGAGCCGGGCTCGGAGGAGCTGGAGGCGGGCGGCGCGCTGGACCGCGTCCTGCGGGAGTCGGTGTGCCAGCAGCAGGGCTGGGTCCGCGTCTACGGTGAGGGGCGCCGGGGCGGGGAGCGGCGTAAAACTTCCCGGCCCCAACTTCTTTCTCCCTTTCTTTTTCTCCCTGCTGCCCAAGCTCCCAATTCCCCGCGGCTCCCTGCGTCTCCCCCTCCCCACCCCGCGCCGCGCCTTTCCCTCTCCCGAGGCGCAGGATGCTCCGGTGCTGGGATCCGCGTCCGAAGCTTTTGTGTGCCCGCAGTCCCAGGATGTGTGCCCGGGATGCGGGTGCCGGCAGGGCTCAGCACTCCCGGATCTCATTAGTATTAATGAGCTACTCAAGGCCTGGGAGGTGCTGATACGGTTGGGTCCCGTCGCCCAGACTTACTGGTCTGTGTTAAATTGGCACCTTTATAATTTATGAAAAGGATGTTAAAATCTTCAGCGGTACAGGACGCGCGGTTGTTTCCCCTTCTTTGTCAAACTCTCCCTGGTATGTAACCTTTTGAAATTAGCTTGATTTATGTGGCCGGGCCTCTGGTTTGTTTAGGCTCACAGCTGAAGTGCAGTCGGATTTAATCTCTCGATCAGCACCTAAATAGTGGAAATTCTGTTTTATCTTTTCCTTGTCTCTCCCTCTTGTTTGTCTTGGTAATCTAAGGATAATTACTCCCACGTTTCAGAGTGAAGAGCGCTGCAGGCATTATTTTGTTTTCCCTCCTGTAACAAATTTGATGGTCCAGCCTTGAAAAGGCACCGGTTGTGGTGTGTGCACATGTTACCTTTGTCTGATGTTATTACTGTTACCCCATCCCTGGAAGTGTCCAAGGCCAGGTTGGATGGGACTGGTGGAAGGTGTCCCTGCCCATGGCAGAGGGGTTGGAGCAAAACTGACTTTAAGGTCCCTTCCAACCCAAACCGTTCCATGTTTCTATGATTATGGTGAACCTGTAAAACCACTTATTTTTATTGGTACTTTTTAGCATCTCTTACAGGGATGCTTGTCCCTTTCATCTTCCTCCCCTGTCCTGAATCCCAACGAGATTCTCCAGGTTTTCCCTGACGTGTAAAACTAGAAGCAAATGCTCTCTGTTCCCCGTGTCATTGATCTGTTACTTGGTTGCGTTATTCCTGAAACACAACGATGACATGAATAAGTTATCTGCAAGAACTCTGCTGCATTTCTTGGCTGATGGCAGGTAATTATTGTGAGTACCACCAGCCTGAGCCTTCACACATATCAAATGAGGAAGATCAGGCTGCAGGTTTTCTGGAGAGCATGGTCTGTTCAAAGACCTTTGTGTTTGTTTTGGAAGCTTGAAAAGCTGGTGCAGTGGGATGGGGTTGTCTGTCTGCTTTCTGTCTGGTGCATCAATGAGCAAAGTTATACTTAGCACAATTAATTGTAATAGAAGTTTGGGATTTTTAGTAGTTTCCACTGTGTTTAGCTTGCTGCTTCTTGCCTAGCTTGCTTTTGTTAATCCCAGCCTAAAGCTGAGACTATGAAATGGAGCCTTATGCAAAAACATCTCTCTGCTCTTGTCAAGAAGAGCTCCTTCAGATTGTTTGTTGAGAAGACTTTCTAAAGGTAAAATGAAAATGTACTTGAGAAGAGGATGTCTGGCACCAGCCTATCTGATTGTTACCCAAGGTTGTATCTCCCATGAGTGGAAGCAGGAATGTGGTTTCAAAATTAGCCACAGTGAGGAACATTGCTTGTTGATAAAGTCATATGTTGTGATGTGCTTGTAGTTTGACACTAACGTGTAGATAAATGGGAAAAAATTCCCTGTGACAGGGCCCAGCCAGCTCACAGGCTATAAAAATCAGCACACACTTCAAGCACGTAAGAATACATCTCGTAGCCCAAGGACAGTAACTAATTATTCCTAGTCTGTGTTTAAAAACAACTCATTATCCCTCTCCCTCATAAAGAATCTGATGTGGTAGTGTCTTCTCTCCTTCCCTAAGAAATTGCAATCGGATTAGCTAGTATTTGTTTGTTTCCCCCTGCTTATTAGCCTTTTTCTTTCTTGCATGAGCACATCTGGAGAAGTTTGGGGACAATGAATCAAGCTGAAACTGTGCCATGTTTGTGCACAGCTAAATATGGGTTACAAACCTATGAGTGACAAGTGTTATTCATAGGATTAAAAGTAAAGCCTTGCACAGTTGTTTGAGGAACCACAGCAGCATAGCGAAAGAAAACAGGAGCAGAAAGCTTAGCCTTATTGTCTGTATTGTCTGATAAACAATGAGAACACTAACACTAATTATTTCACCATGAATGGCTGGGGGAGGGAAGGAATATCGAGCACATGAAAAGTGGAGAAGCACTTTGTGGCATGGCAAGAAATACAGCTTTTGATGTCACTGCATTTCGTTTCCACGTGTCTCTGTGAATGTGAGCCACTGTGTAGGGGAGTTGTTCCAAATGAAAGGTGACTATCTGAAAAGTGTCCCTATTGGTGGAAACAAGTATTTTAAGGAAAAAGAGCTCAGCAGCCACTCAAAGACAGACAGCTGTTTATTTCTGTGCATCTCTGCTTGGCAGTGGTGTGCCATCCACTTTGTCTCTGTCCAAAGAGGTAATTACTGCCATGAGGGGAGCTGGTCTGGTTGCAGAGCCTGTAAAACTTCGTCTGTTAGCACAAAGGAAAGAATTTAGCAGTAAAGTCCCATCATTGCTGGTCTCTGCGGCTTGCCAGCAATATGACAGTGATGTGAATACAGTAGGACTTTACAATGTCTGGGATGTGATTTCAGTGTGACACTGAGGTCTTGTCTGACTTCACTACGAGATCTAAATCACAGTCTGGCTATTTTTGCATTTCCTGCCTTAGCTGCAGCAGTTCCAAGGGTGGCTGTTTCATTCTGCGTTCTGGAGGTTCAGCAGCTTCTGCTTAAGTGAATTAGCCAGGACATTATCATGGAAATACAGTTTCCTCACCCGAGGACGGAGTTTGAAATATAATTAGTTTCCTCTAACCTGATGTTTGAATAGTGGACAGGAGCAGCAGATTTGCTTGTCAGAGTGATAGGTTTAATTGCTCGTGAAACACAAATCATGTGAGTGCTGTTAGATGATGTTTCCAAGAACTGGTTTTGACACACAACTAATGTTTCTGTAAAATATGTATCGACATGTGTTCTGGGTGACGGCTTCCATTCAGACTCGTGGCATGTGTGCAAGGGGCAGGAGGGGGAGGTGTCTTGCCTGGTTTAATGCTATGATTTTTTTTTTTTTTTCTTCTCTGTAAAGGTGATAACTGACTTTTGAAAGCATCCACCCATGTTTCAAGGTCTTTCTCTCTGCCCTTTGAAACAGGTTTTGTGAGGAGGAGGCAGGGCAATAACTGAATAGACAGCATTTTCAGTGCTAACTGTGAAAACAGAGCAATTACGTGTCCTGGTGTGGCTGACTGAACATCCATGGATTTTGCAGGAATGAATTCTAAAGCTAGCATCGCAGCATTGGTGTTAAATGTTGCATGTGATGGGGGCAGAATCGGTTTTTGCCTGATGTACAGTCTGTGTCTAAACAGGTTGCAAACTTCTGTGACAGGGTTGTCAGATTCATTGATAATGTGCCTGCTCTAAGCTCACTGCAAACGCTCCTGTGCTAAAATTGCAAAAGAAGAGTTGCTGAAATACGTAAAAAATAGCACAGGGAAGAGTCTGTTCTTGAATGCTCATCCTGTGAACAGGCATCGTTGCTCTGGGGTCTTATCTGGGCTAGGAAATGTCTTTCTCTTTTAGCAGCAGTGCTAAAAGACAGTGATAGCTGTACCAACTCGAGTGCAGGCAGGATGTGGACTCTTTCATCACCTTGTCCTCTAATCCTGTGGGCAGTCTGGAGACATTCCTTGCTGCTGCAATGACCCTCCTTGCCCCCCTTTCTCCTGGCAGAAGGAGAAGACTCTTCAAGCTCAGGCTAGAAGGGCTCTATGCCTTTTCATGGATATTGATCTTCAGACAGAGCTTCAGTGACTCTGACTCCAGAAAAAGCCCTAGACCCTGTGCAACCAGACTGAAACATCTCTTGGCTGCCTCAAACCTGGGTTCCAGGCTTTTAAGTGTTGGCCCTCAGAAAATACCAGGCTTGTGCTCAGGACTGAAGCCACGGTAATGTGCATAGTGTCACACAGAGATTAAAAAATAGCTGTGGCTTGGGCACTGAGCAGAAGCATCTCCTAATCATGTGAAGTTCAGTTCAAAAGCCCAATTTCTGTGAGTTACTCATTCCAGCAGTTCGTTGTCTGCCTTGCTCAACTCTTTTACATCAGTGATTTCAACTCTGTTCTGAGGGGTGTCTGGTTCTTTACAGCCTGCCTCACCATGACTTTGTGAGTAGCTTTACATCTACATTTCCTTGTTAGATTCTTGTTTTAGTCCTCTGTTTGCAGTCCTATCTAAAAACCCAAAGATTATCCATTTCCAAACCGCCTTGCTTTGGATGAGTACCGAGGGGCTTTGGGAACGAGTAACCATCTTGTCAGCAGATCGCTTTCCTTCCAGCCTTGCTGTTTCTGCTGGCTGGCTTTTCCCGAGATGTGCGGGGCCGGGATGGGGAGCTGCGACCCTCCATGCCCGGGGTCGGTCCCGAGTGCCCCCCGGCCTCCGCCCGAGCCCGGGGAGGTCCCAGCAGGTGGCGGCATCTTCCTTGCGGTGCCGCAGGACCTGCCGAGGATGCCCGAAACACGCGGGGGGGATCTGTCCTCCCCGCTTCCTAACCTCACCGCTCACCTCCACAGGCTCAAAGAGGCCGTCCGTCAAGGGGGGAGGTGGGAACGGTGTAGTTGATGTAAAAAAAAAAATAAAAAAACCCCCTTCTCGCAGCTGGGCGCTGAGGCAGTCTGGTAGGTGAGGTGGCTGTTACTGAGGGTCTTCTCCTTGAGGTGTTTGGGCTGGGGTTTGTGTAGTGTTGCCTTTCTGAGTGTGTATGGAGCTGCAGTTCGTCGCAGGAGAACATCTGCTTTTAGGAAGGACTTATCTCCTGTTAAGGCGGAGGTGCGGCTGAGAGCCTTGGAAAGCTGAAAGGAGCTGGAGAGCTGCGCGGCGCCTGTGCAGCCATTCTTGCGTTGGAAAGGAGAGAAGGTCACTGTTCACGAGCGTTTCTTCCCCTTCTGATCAATAGGCTTATTTTTAACTCGCCCAGAAAGTTGGTGCAAAAGCAGGCTTGGAAGATAAACCTTGTTGGGCCGGGAAATGTCATTTCCTGACTATTTGGACAATGCCTGCTGTGGTGGTATTTGACCTTATCGTAGCCTTCAGGTACCGAATGAGGGACAGACATTGAATAGCGACAGCATAAAGCTTTTGTTAGTTTTGTTGAGATGATAAGTAACAATGATTTCTAGCTGGAGCCCCATTGTGAGAGGCAGAGTTTAATCAAAGCCAAGGTTTTAAGTGACTGCATTTGCTACAGACGAAAAACAGTCGAGTGTGCTGTGGGCAGAGATGCTGCTTTCCCTTGCCAGCCAGCAGCAGGGAATATCAAAAGATGAGTGAAGTGCTCTTACAGGTGATCTGCTCATGCCTGCTCTATGACAGCTCCTCTAATAGCCCCATTTTGGCTCCAGAGAATTCTTACAAGCATGCAGGGGGTGAATTATGGATCCTCCGTGCTCGTTTTCCTGCAGTGGCAGAGGTGACTTGGAGTGGAGCTGAGGGCTGGACACAGCCTGTTTTCTCCTTGGTTGCTTTACTCCGAAATCTTGTTGCAGAATCAACCCTTGGACATTAAAACTGTTTGCCTTTCCTCTTTTTAAGGAACATTGACAGGAATTTATACATAAATGAAGTTTTAAGGTTGTTTTTTTTTTTTTTTCCCGGGAGTTTTTAGCTGGACTCTTTCAGCTGGCTGTGTTGTTGCAAATGTTGCCTAGGTTACTAATTTATTAAGTCACTTTAAATATTTGGAGGCATCAACAATAATAGAGTATGCTGGGGAGAATGAGGATGACATTATTTTGAAACACTGGTTTCCTGACTCCTGTATTTCGGTCACACGATTTATCTCTGGCTGAACATTTTCATGTGGTGCTGTTTCCTATTTTTAAACAATAGGGGAAAAAAAAAGGAAGATAAGAGGAGCATAACTGTGACCTGTTGACTTATTATGAGATCACGGATTCCTTTTAACCGATATTTATAGATTTTTATAAAAAATAGCTGAGACTTCAGTATTTTCTGACATATACGCCTTTTTAGACTCAGGGTCAGAAGTTAAGCTGTCATCTGAATTCTTTCGAAATCTTCAGTGAAGACACATAGTAATCATGGAAATACAAATTGTATCTGCAAGGAAAGTAACCGAGTGAAAAGAAATATTGCATTTTGGTTGGTAAAATTCTCACAAAGTCCTTTGTGTGTTTTGACACCCTCCTATCTCAGAAAGCTGTTATAGAAGTGATCAGGAGGGAATAGCATTTGTTAATTCTCTTTAATAGGGTTTCAAAAGGTCGCAAAACTGTAGAAAGGCACTTCTCCAAGAGTTGGGATTATTTTTAATTGTAAAGCAAGTTGGAGCAGTGCAAGTAATGAGCTCTTGGAGGTGAAGGGGTCTTTGCACTTAAGTAAATGTAAAACCTAGTCCTGGATTTAGATGCTTTATCATCTAAAGGGATTGGTTTTTTTTTTTCCCAACTGGGAATACCCCATTAGAAGTTAGCTCTTAGACTGCAAGCACTGGCAGGCACTTAGTTAAACACATTAATTCTGCAAACTGTGGGAAAACGACACCCATTTCAGCAGATGTGCGATGCGTCTGGTGTAGATTTGCATAAGAATGCATATGCTTCTCTGTGAGTTTCTGGCTTGATTAAAACTTGCAGACACCTTTTCTCTTCCTCCAGCGCCGTGTCTGCATTCTTGGATATTAATGGTTTAATTGAAAATACCCCATTTTCTTCTGTCTTAAGATGATTCCTTTTATTTACACAGTACCGAACTGTAGATGCGCTTGGTGCCACATAGACAGAGGCTGCTTTGCTTGTCTTTTGGAATTTGTAGCCAGGACCAGAGAATAAAGGAGGCAGCAAACATGAAAAATGGCAAATGCGTTTGAAAGTGGATGGAGGATTACACGGTGGAGTATCAGGAGCTGGGAGGGGACTGTGTGTATTCAGTCCTGGCTTCCATGGAGGTGTGGGAATGGAAATTGGT
The DNA here is from genome assembly GCA_013396875.1 of Vireo altiloquus. Taxonomy (NCBI): domain Eukaryota; kingdom Metazoa; phylum Chordata; class Aves; order Passeriformes; family Vireonidae; genus Vireo; species Vireo altiloquus. Next base: position 25,290 of record VZRF01013945.1, read on the forward strand.
ACTGTGGCGAGAGGAAGAGAAGTGTTGAGGAATCTGTGACTAAAAATGATCTCAGACTTAATCCCTCCCAGCGTTAGGCAGTAACAGTCCAAGAGATTGAGCAGAACCTCTTCACCTCAGTCCTGTTCTCAATCTGGATGGCATGAAAAAAGCATGGTCAGGTAGACCACTGTAGCATTCAGTCTGAGAAAGCTTTCTTAACTCTGGTGGCAGGGAATTGAAGCAAGGTACCGGGAGGCAGGATATGGGAAAAGAGGAAGATTACTTGGATTTTGATGAGAAATTTCCAACAAGGAGACAAAACTTCCCAGGAATAAACATTTTTGTATCCACTGTATCTGTGTGTAGCCCAATTGTGTAGCCCAATATTTGTTGTTATAAATTACTACCACCTTCTAGAGCTGCAGGAGGAGATGTTTTGTGATAGGACTGTTTTTAGGGTTTTCTTGGCATGAAGGAATCAAAGACAACTTAGTGATATTCCAGACAAGGCTTAATGCTCCAGGAATGCAGGTCTGGAGCTGTGCTGCCCTGTGTCTCCTGCTGGCAATGGCTTTGTGGAAGCCTGGTAGCCAGCAGAGCACTTTGGGGTTGGCCAGCACCTGAGGGAGCATCTCACCAGCTGAGTTAGCATTGCCTGCACACAGCACCTCTAGCTTTGTCCTTTCATCAGCTGCAAGGTGTTCTGTGCTGTTGGGAGTGAGAAGGAAAGGGAGGAAACACTCTTAGAGCAGCGGGGTCTGTGGGACAGGCACCGGATGGCAGCGAGCCAAACTGCACCAGCAGCGGCTTCATGCTCTCCTGAGAGAGCTCTGGTGTTCCCCAGCTCTGGAATAGCAGCCTGTAGGGTTAGGCTGAGTAAGTTGGAAAGCCTGGAAATTTATGACACATCCGCTTTTTTGGGAGACCCCTGGAAGAAGAGCTTGAATTTACAACACGGAATATGACAGCATAACTACATTTCTTCTCTTGGGATACACACCATCCTTTGCTAGTAAGGGCTTGGAGGAAATATAGGTGGGTTTGGCACTTTGGGGGGAGGGATTTCTACTCCATGTTTGATACTTGTATGACAGAGTTAAAGGCCTGCTTGCTTTCTTCAGGATCTCATTACTTGAGTCCTTGGATTGGCTTAAGATAAGTGGAGGTAATTCACACCCTCATTTAGCTGACTCTTTAGTGCACTGATACTGGCCTCGACAAGATAGGGGACAGATGCTGCACTGCTCAGCACAGTGTGTGCCATGAGGGCTCCAGGAAAATGTGTGCGAAGCAGCAGTGGCTGGGAGGGCTGAATGCAGTCCTTGAATCTCATTTAGAAATCGAGTGATCGCTTTGCTTCAGTTTTCTGTTCCATTTTGTCTTGAGAAATGGTGACTGCTTTGTTAACAATTCCATCAGGGCTAAAGGAGGAAGGATCAGGTTCACCTACTTGCACCACTCATTGCCTTGCTGTGTGAGTGCATCCAAAGCATTAATGGTTTTATTTGAGGGGGCTGCTCTGAGCTGAGAAGGTGAGGAAATGAGGCACAGACAGGTCAGATAACTCGTCCAAGGACATACAAGAAACTTGGCAACAGAAGCCAGATTTCCTGAGATGCCTACAGTGCTTTGCTTGCATGCCTTGGGTTGCACTGCTTTGTGTTTGGGGTGCCTCTGTGCTGGCTGCTTTACTTGGATCCTCTGTAACTATTAATAATCCTCTTAAATACCCTATTAGCTGTCAGATCTGTAGGTCAGCAGGGCAAGATGCTCTCAGAGGGAGGACTTTCATTCAGGTGATGACACATGCTTTTTTTTTCCTCCCCAAAAAGCCAAAGGTAAAGTTTTGTTGACCTTCCAAATGGAATAAGCTTGTCTCATTACAGTGATAGCAGGCTGGACCCCTGGTATGAAGGTGTTTGGATAGCCAGCACTCGTTAGCTTTCCTTAATTTCTGAGCAGGGCTGGCTGGTGCTTAAATCATTAATACCAGGTAGGTAACTCTTCACTGCCAACTGGGGGAGGAAAAGAGATCATGGATCAAAACTGGAAAACCATAGAGCAGTGATTAAACCACTTGGAGCTCCAACATCCTTCCCGTGGCATTTGGGACCTGGTGCCAGCATGTAACACAAGCTTGGTTGGCTTTGCCAACACTTGGCTGATCCAGAGTGGTTTTCCATGTTAGTTAGGGGTTTTATCTTAGGAGTACAGTGCAGTGCAGGCACTAGGAAAGAAGAGGAGACAAAAAGCTTCCTGAAAAGATGTTTATTTACATTATGAGGTTATACCTCAGGCTGCACAGACAAGCTGCTGCCTTCACTGCGTTTCCTACTTGCTTAAATACACTGGAACACGTACATCACGCACCGAAAACACAATGTGCTCACACTCGCTGGGAAATCATTAGACTTCCTTGTCAAATAATGCTAAGTATTTCCTATTCTGAGGTATGTTTCTGTAATTATTTTCCATCTTTTTTTTTGTTGTTCAGGATGGTGGGTAGTTGATAGGTATCCTGGAAAATAAGAAATCAGGAAAGAAAGCAACATCCTTCTAAATCAGGTTTGAGAAGATTTATCTTCTAAATGGTATTGGCTTATGGGGTCCTTTTCTCTCTTGCTCTCTGGCAGCACTTGCTTAGGATGTCAGGGAGGTGTGGGGTGATTGATCACCCTGTTGAATGGATTTCATGGGGTCCTTCCTTAACTCCTTCCATTAGCTAAGGCCTTGCTCACTAAAGTTTTCAAATAGCCTCGACTCCCTAGAGATAATGAGTTTTATATCCCATAGAGTGAAGTAGCAAAAAAAGTTTTATGGTCTTGCCATAAATATTTATGTCAGTTTTCTTTCACATACCCTGGGCTGGTGACTCTTGTGCTTAAAGAAGCTCCTGTAGTTGTTCATGTCAAATGCTGTAAGTACTGTCAGAGGAGTGTGAACTGAGGCCATTTCTAACTCAACTCTCCTCATTTTGATTCCAGTGGTTGCTAATTTCTCAATTTATAACCATTAAGTAATTATAACCATTAAATCAAATTAGGAAGAAAGCCTCTTTTTTTTTTTTTGGACTTAAGATTAGGGAAGTCAGGAATGCAAAGTAAATGGCCTCTGTTTGCAGAAGTGATGAATGTGTAGGACAAAAGGAGGGGATGATAAGAAGGAAACAAATATTTTTTTTATTCCAGACAAGGGCTGGAAATGGGGAATTTGCATGTTGTAAAAGTAAAAATAGGTCTCAAACTTTGCTGGAAAAAAAATTGAGAGGAATGCAGTAATAATAGTTAAGAACCTAAGTGGTATGAAAGGGCATTAATCTTTCCAATTCTGGCACAACTTGCTTTTTGCTATTTTATTTTGTCAGAATACATTGCTTTTTCAGTTTTAAAACCCAGAAAAAGGTGAAAATACAGAACTGTCTGAAAATGCAGTATGGCTGTCAATGGTGAACATGTGTTTGCTGTAAGAGCAGCATGCACCTGGATCATCATGTCTCAAATTTAGCTGCATCCTGAGTTTATTGGGGTGTTTGGCCAGTTCTCTTGAGTTGTACATTCTTGGTAATTTGGGTTTAATGTGTCTCTTAGCACCATTAACCTGCTGCTTATACATAATGGTGATATAATACTGGCCATGTGTAATTATGACATTTGCAAGCCAGTGAGCAACTGAATTATACACAAGCAACTAGAAGGAGGCTTTCTCCTTAGTCCTCTATTTTGATGTACACATTTTTTAAAAAACAGATGATAATCCCTGTCTATATGAAGAATTTGAAGTGCAGTGGATGTTGGTGTCAAGAGACAGGAACTGTTTTCCTTGCAGTGGTCCAAATCTCTTCTCAGAGCGGGCTGGAAACCAGACAGCCTGGGACACAGCAAGTGCTCTGGTAGGAGCTAAGGTGGTTTCCCCTATGAGCAGGGAGGTGTTTCTATATGCAGGTGCCAAGAATCAACTCAATCTGCTTCTTCCATGCTGAGAAACTACTTGCTCTGGTTACAGCTTACATTGGCTTTGAAGTTTCACTAATTCTGGGGGAAAAAGGGGGAGAGTGGACTGCTGGGCCCTAGTTCTCTGTGTGTTCAGGCTGACAACCTTTTACAGCCTTCTCTGCGGGATGAGCACTGGTATGTGCTGGCCAGCCCAGGAGATCTCTTGGCTGACATCCATCCCCTTGTAAAATATCACCACCACATCTGTTGGCAGATCAGTCTCTGCCTGGATGGCTCTACAAAAGCTTTGGGACGAATCTCAAATGAACGCTGTGGTGGCAGAGGGGTGTTGGGAGGTTGAATCTTTGCTGTCAAGACTGCTGTTGTTGTTGATGGAGTTCAGAAGGGTTATCATGAGTTCAGTCTAAAAAGAGTGCAATTAAGTTTAAAACTTAGAGTAGCTTTGTGGGAGACTTACACTACAGCTTTTCCTTTGTATCACTTGGAGTGGGCTTAATCTGTTTCATCAGTTTACCAGTGGAGATGTTCTAGCTGTACTTTTGATTTCCATTTATAATAACCACTCAATTCTATAGCTGACACAGTATCCCTCCCTGTTTTGTTTCCAGACTTTATTGATGTGGCTTCTTTGTGACCTACTTTCTCCGCTTTAAGGTTGCTTTTTTTCATTCTCTTCCAAAAGGAAGTGCCTTCCATGAGAAAGGCTGGAAGCTCACTAGCCAGTTTTTAAATACTGGTAGATGAAAACTTGGACCAGCCCAAGTGGGTCTCTGCTTACACCCAGGGTAGATGACGTGACTGACTCCTGGGTGCTTGCCTTGCTAAGCTCTGTTGCTAACCACTCTGAGACCCTGGAGGTGGGTGTTTGGAGAATTAGGGAAGGAAATGCCTGTATTTCCCTGGAAGTCTCATTGCTTGCAGGGGAACTGGCCAGCCCTGTGACTCTTGAGGGCATCCCACTGGCCTCTTGTCCTTGCAGTATGTCATGTGCTTTATTGCTTAAGCACTTGCAGAGCTGGAGGAAGCAACATCCCAGTTGTGACTCCTTTTAGTCATTCCGCGCTGTTCTTCATTTGTGTTGTTCCTTGTGGCTTTCCTTTTTTTGTGTTTTCCTTGTAGTTTCCCCTGGTGGTGATTCAGTTCGAGGCTGAGGTGTATCTCTATTCAATTAGTGGTGCCTTTGCTTTTTATCTGGGGCAGGAGGTGTTTGTTTACTTCTTTGTGGGGGCTCTTAAAACCAGTTAGTGTGATGCAGATGTGCAGTTTTCAGCAGGTACGTAACATTTAGCTAAGTCCTATGGGGGGATTAATGCCTCATTGGAAAAAAATAATTCACTGGTGTAATTTCACAAAGTGGATGCAGCATTGGTAATCATTATCTCATAAAACTGGCTGCTTTTCCCCCTGCTCCATTTCACTCGGGTGTCAAGTTGGTATAAACACTTGTCTACCCCAGTCCTTTTTCTGGAACCTTGGTGGCTTTTTGGTTTCCATCAAAGAGTAGCCAGATTTGTGTGTGTGTGTGCACACCTCTGTTATAAAATGAGCATGCTATTAGTTTTCACTGCACAGGTTTTGCTTGGAACAGCAATTCAAAGGGTGAGGGAAATTGGCTTTGTGTGTGTCGATGTCAAAGGAATTTTAAGAAAGGTGACATTCAGCTCCCGTTAGGGTCTGGAGCTGGACTTGTCCTCACTCCTCTGGGGTTGGGTGTACAGTGCCCTTAACCCTCCTAGGAAAACCTTTACCAGAAGGTGAATGGAGAACTTGAACTGCAAGATAAGTTCACTGGTGCTGCAGCTAGCAAGGTGTTGGAGGAGAAACTGGTTCTGGTAGCCTCACTGCCTCCCCTGCTGCCTCGTGTCTAACTGGCTGTGGCCCTGTGTTTTGGCATAAACATGAGGAGCTGTGCTTGTAAATGGAGTGCTGGAAGAGTCTGGGGGCTAAAAATACGGCTGAAAGTAGCTCCAATGGACTCGTCTGCCTCAAAAGGCAACCTCTGGCAGTGGGCTGAGCGTTACCAGGGCTCTGAGGTTAAAGGAGCTGTGTGTGATTGGGGAGAAAATGCAGAATTCAGCAAGTGTGGGGATGCCAGCCACAGCGAGGTGCCAAGCTGAGTGACCCAGTGGTTTTCTGGGTACACCAGCTATTTCTCCATGTTTCCTGCCAGCAGGATGCTGGGTGAAAGCAGAGTGGTGCTGTTTTTGTTGGAAGCAAGCTTGGTACAAGGGACCATGCTAGTCCAGAGGCATTGCATCTGAAAGCTGTTAGAGGTTTGCAGCTTTTTAGGATGTTCTTTTTCTCTGGTTGAAATATCCAGCAAAGCAAGTGGGACATCAGCACCCATGAAGGATAGCTACTGAGTTTCATACTTTTTTTTTAATCTTTCCCTTCATCAGCATACAGGAAACAATGAATGCAAATCCATTCCCCAACATGTGCAGATGCATTTGTTGCTTGGAAGCTGATCTGGGCAGGAGTTCTGAATTATCAGTATCTGATCCCAGAGCTTTGACAATCTGCAATCTCCTTAATATTCTGATGAGCCACCATGGGTATTATTCCTCTGTGGTTTTTTTTCCGCTTTTTTATTCTTGAAACTCATATTGCAATCTGAATGCTGTTGGTTTAGGATTAAAAGAGATGTTGGCTGGCTGTGTGCTTTGCACAATTTTCCTGTGACAGCAAAAGAGGGAGAGTGGATAGTATGATTCTCTTTCCTACACAGTAGTACAGATGAAGCCTGAATTAGAAACAACTTTTAAAATTGAAGCATTATCTCCTGTTCATAATTGTGTCTCTCTAATATTATGAGTACCAAGGCACATAAATTACTCATGCTAGGCAGAAATCCTCAGAAATTTTTCTTGGGGAATCACAGCACTTCTGAGGAAAAAACTTTTTGACTTTAAAGACACTTAGCAACTCTGCTCTGGATTCTCTGGCAAGAGTATTATTCCACTTACAGCTTATCTTTAGAAATAGCTGCAGATTAATTTTAAAAGACATGTATCTTTTAAAATGTGGCTTGCTTACCCAGCTGGCAATTAGATTCATCTTAGTGGTAATGTAAATCTAGAGTAGCTCTCCAGCCTAAGGGCTGGCCATTCTACTGTCCAGCTGTTTTCCAAATGATTTATTTCATTTTTCCCCATGGTTTCGCTGCCTCACCCCTCAGCTTCACTCTTGCTGCTCACAGTGCAGTGAGGGAAGAACAGCTGCACTTAGCAGCTCCAATAAATGACTTTATTAGAATTAGAATTGTGTCTGCATCACGCTAATACCAGAGGTCTTAGTTCATCTTGTGGCCTCTAAAACAGATTGTCATCGTTTCCACACTGCCTCCTTACAGTGGGGGAAGTCAGCTCTGACTCAGCCCCTGGATAAATGGGAATACAGGGAACTGAGTGCTGCTGCCAGGCAATTTGTTCAGGCTCTGTCAGTGGCTAGAAATGTCTTTCTCCCCACTTGTTGTAACGTTGAGCATAACATGCAGGAAGAAGACCTGCTTTACAACAGCTCAGGAATAAGGATGAACATCCTTTCTGTCAAAATGATATAAAAAGGTCCTTAAGCTTGAGGATTTAATGTGGATATTTAGAGGACAGTGCAAATGTTATCCTAGGACCCAGCAAAACCAATGCTCCGTCTGAAACCTGCAAATTCTTTGGCATTCCTTGCTGACAGAGAAAATAAAATGAAAAACCTTACTCTTTTCAGGTGTTCCAGCAAACAGGCTCATGAGTAGGGAGTTGCCTTTTATTAGCTGGGAATTAGCTCACATTTTGTATGGCAGGATGGAAATTCCCTGCTGCTTCTCCTGGCTCTTTGAACTTTGGAGCAATGTACAGCAGTGTTATGTGCAATCCCAGGGAAGCCATGCCTGGAGATGGAGCAGAGCAAGTCTTAGAGGTGAAACTCAACCCAAAGGTCCACCTTGTTACTCCAAGGTGTGTGTGAAAGATGAGGTGGTGCTTCATGGGGCCTGGAGAGGCCTCACCAACAGGCTGCCTTGCCTGGGAGCAGGATTCCATTTGAAATGCTACCTCTGACCTTCACTTTGAGGCTTCCCATCTTTTCTTATCTGCTGGACCAATGTCAGCTGCTACTTGCATTTGTCTGGTCTTCAGATCAGGAAGGTCTCTGGAGAGCACTGGAGGATCAGCACTGGAGAGCCCTGATGCCCCAGTGGTGTGACTCCCAAGGGAAGAAGGAAAAAGCATTTCCTCTTCTGTGTTTTCTGATTTCTTGTATATTATCTGTGCCTTGTTATTTTTCCAAATTAGTCTCTCTGCTACACCCGCCATGGCTCCTGAGCAAAATTTTATCCCTTTTTAGAAGTGCAGCCCAGACAGAATATTAACATCGTATTTTGGGAAGAAAGGGCTAAAAAGGAAACAATTTGCCTTGGTTTTCTTGTCAAACTTGTTTAATGTCAGTACTTGAAGTATTTCACTAGAATATCCCCACCTTAGCTGTTAATAAGTGGATGTTCTTTGTGGCTGGTAAGCACAAGGTATGAACTTCCATTCACATGTCTCTGCCAGAGCTTCTTTGCTCTCACTCAAATTGTTTCTTTTGAGTAACTTACATAGTGGCAAACAGAAGGGGTAGAAAAAAAATGAGGTTTGATTTTTGTCTTTCCTAAGGTGTGCCTTTGTCTTGAGGAACGATATTGTTCAAGAAATTGTTATTTATAAGCCAAATAATGTATTTTCAGATGCACTCTGCGGTTTGGATGTTTTTTTTTAAACTGTTCTACTTTTAACTGGAATTCTGTGGGTGAAGTGCTAGAATAAAACCCAGCAGCAGCTTGATGCTGTGCACCCACTTGGATGGTAAAGCAGAAAGAAAAATAGCAGGGAAGCTGGGGAAAGGGGCAGCAGCCCTAAAAATGCAAACTCTTCCTAATCTCTCCCTTAATCAGTTGTGTTACTGCACTTGCAGGAGTTCACAGGTAGCCTGGAAGCAGAGACCAAAGTTCTTCATGGGGGATTTGACAAATCCACCTGTCAGTGTCACCCGACAACTGATTTATCATCTCTGACAAGTAGAAAATTGCTTTGACTTGTCTGCAGGACAAGTAAAATTTAGTAACAGTGATGGGGTATTTTAAAAATTGTCATGATCATGTAAATCCTGTTATCTCTGTAACTCAAGACTAGCAAGTTCTGAGCTGTAAAATGACATTAACGTGCTTGAAAAAAAAATTTAAAAAGGTCTCATATGAACAGATAAGGGGACATTTTCCCCCCCTCAGTTCATTTTTAAATCCTGCTGCCTTTCAAAGGCTGACACCTCTGTCTTTCAGCCCTATTTCTCTTGTAATAGAATTTTGAAGAAGATGTCTTTTAAAGAAAAAACCCAGCATGTAGCTATATCACATCAGAAAATACAAAGGAAAAAAGTCTCCTTAATCTGACAAAGCATCAGTGTTCAGGCTATAAGCTCATTATGAGGCTTGTGTAGTGGGAGCTGATTTTTTCAAATTAATTTCTATGATTACCATAATAAACATTTTAATAATATCCTTCTCTCCCCTCATATCCTCAGCAGCTGAATATTTCAGTAGGTTATCTGGTCTTTCACAGCAGCCTTTATCCCAATCAGCCATGCATGATCTGTTTACAAGAACGCTTATAGGTATTTCCACTTTAATTTCGTGTTCCAGGTTATGCTGCTTCAGCAGTTTCTCTCTCTGGATGCTCCCAGAAAACACTCGGGGAGTTTTGAGACCTTTGAATTTCTAATTTTATTTGGTAGTCAATGCAAAGGAGTCACACCATATTCTATTTAAATCTTTCAACTGCCTGGAAAACGATTTGCTGCAGCAGACATCCAGCACCTTGAACAGCGAGGCCAGTGCTGCAGCGTTCGGTTTGGTATGTGTGTTATTTGCTGACAATAATAAGTAAAGCCTCGTGTTCTGCTGATGCTGTGACTGAAAGGCTGAGGGAATCTAGGAAGTGGGAGTAGGGCATTGATAAATGGCAGAGATTTATTGGGATTAGGGATCTGTGCAGAGCTGCCTCCAGCTCTGAGGTCCCAGCACGGGAAGGACATGGAGCTGCTGGAGCGAGCCCAGAGGAGGCTCCAGGATGAGCAGAGTTCCTCCAAGCCCTGTCCAACCTGGCCTTGAATGCCTCCAGGGATGGAGCAGGCACAGCTCCTCTGGGCAATCCTCACAGGGAAGAACTTATTCCTTACCTCTAAGCTAAACCTACTCTCTTTCATTTTGAGCCCATTTCCCCCTGTCCTATCATTCCATGCTCTTGTAAATAGTCTCTTTCCATCTGTCTCGTGGGCTCCCTTCAGGTACTGCAGGGCTACCACCAAGCCCTCCCTTTTCCAGGCTGAACAATCTCAGCTCCCTCAGCCTTTCCTCCCAGCAGAGCTGCTCCATCCCTGGAGGCGTTCAAGGCCAGGTTGGACAGGGCTTGGAGGAACCAGGTCTCATGGAAAGTGTCCCTGCCCATGGCAAGGGGGTGGAAATGGATGATCTTCAAGGTCCCTTCCGGCCCAAACCATTCTGTGATTTTATAACTCAAGACTACTGCCAGCTTCTTGAAGCTGGTGGAGTCTCAGGATCTTGCACCACATAGGTTTTTGTCTTGCAGCTCAGCATTCTGAGACTGCTTTTCTTCACTCGCAGCTCAGGAGCAGCAGCACCAGAAATGTCAATAAATATCGTACTGATCATGGTCATAACATGCCTCCTCTGGGATCCCTCTTTTGCATCCAAGACTTGTCTTCAGTGCTGGCTCAGTTTCCATAACAATCTCATGTTCCGTATGTTGTCCATGATCACTCCAAAGCTTCTGCTTCCTGAGTTTCTTTCCCATCAGTAGCTTTGAATATTTGTCCTCGTGCCTTGAGCATTTGTTCTGTGTCTCTCACTCTCCCAAGCTCGCTGTCAGCAAGTCGAAGAGCTGCAGCACAGCAGTTAAGAGATCTGAAAGCCATGTATGGGAAGGCTAGGCGAGTATTTGAAATCAAAATAATATCTCCCAGCAAAATAATCATAAGTGGCATAATCAGCAATTCTAGTGTGTAAAACTGATTTTTCTAACCTGTCCCTTCTCCACCCGTGGTTCCCTCTCACCTCCCACCTTTCTCTTGCCTCTGCTGTTTGGGCTTTGAGGGTGGGACACCTATTTTTAAAGATGCATTAAATGCACTAGCTAAATTTACTGACCTAGGAAAACAGTACAAGAATAATTTAATCATTGTCAAAATGTCCTATCAAAACCTCTGTAACAGAAATAAAGCATGGATGAAATGTGTGACACTTTTGAAGTGATTGCATCTGTTAGTACCGAGGATAGACAGCAAAGTCTAGATATGATTTGATATTATTCTTTTTCCTTCTTGAAACTACCTGGTTGCTGGAAATGTCAGCATTATTGCTGTCTTGAGGCTTTTCCAGTGACAGCTTATTAAGAAATTGCATACTCTCAGAACTGCATTATTTTTAAAATGGGGGGTTGGGGGATTGTGTGCAAATGAGGAAGTAAACAAAGAGGCTTTGGGATTCCAGTCTGATGCAGAGGAACAGGTTCATTGCTACAGGAAGAAATTGTTTCTAAAAAACTTTTGGAAAAAAGGAGGAAGAAAATAGCAGTGCTTAAGCCAGTGACCTGCTGCACACTTTGATAGTGTTTCAACATCAACATGGATACAAGTACTAAAGATGGAAGACAGGAGCAAAAACACCTCTCATGAAAATAATGAAAAAACAGGTTTAGCTGTAACGAGGAAATGCTTCTTGCACCTGTATTTTAAGCAATATTTTACTCTTTTAAAAGTGTTTGAGGAAGACACAGATCAAGCGGGAGACATGATAATTACACGAAGCTCGTTTACTTCTGACATGTCACGCCGACCATTAAATCAGGAGATGTGATGAAAACAGGTTTAGGAGGTTGTTTTGCTACGCCTGAGCTGCTCATTGTTTTTCCCTTTTAGTTTAGTTGTAATTTTGTCTTGTAAAATCAGTGAAGGCATAAATACATACAAATATTACGGCCTTTTAAACTTGCCATGTTTCTAACAAGTGGTGTAGGAAGCTGCTGCTGCCTGTTGACCCTGTCCCTCTGAACATCAATAACAAGATGTTTATTTTTCCCCATCTCAAATGTTAAGCTGTTGATTTCAGTGGTTTTGACCTTCATTTCCTGTTGGAATGAGACTTTTTTTTTTTTTCTCCTTGGATTTGAAGGTTGTTGACCATCAGGAAGCAATATTTTTTGCTTATTTTAAGCTATGCAACACATACTCATTCTGTGCTTTTTCTGTCCTTGGTTTCAGCTTGTAATATCTCAGCTTCTTCCTCATTTACTCCAAATACATCCAAAAAAAGGGGCTGTCTTTCCTCATGCAGGAAAAGCAAGCACTGATATTAATATTATCAGCAGGCTGACGTTCATAGGGTGATGCTTAAGTGAGAAACAGAGAGTGTGAAGGAATTGCTTTGCTATTGTACTCGGAGATTTTTCCCAAGTGGGAGAATAAAACTCCCTGTTAGAAGTTCAGTGAGATCTGGTGGGTGATGTCAGGGTTTGAAGGTACACAATTAGAAAGCAGCCTGACAGGGTGACACAAAGGAGGTTCAGGGCATCTGCCATGCCCGAGATTGTACAGATTCTCTTCAGTAAACCTGCTCGCTAAAATTTTACCTTAGTTTTACTTGTCCAATTAAACATTTTAAGTAAGTTCTGGCAGCTGCCTTAGTTAATATACACATGATTGGTTTCTTTATGTCTTCATTTTTGCCCTGCAGCCTTGTTAGTCTGATCCTTCTTTCAGATAGCCTTGTTAAAATATTGCCTCATTAAAAAAATGCCAGGTTTTTAACATTGTCTTCATGTAACCTGTGTGCATCTATATTTTGTAGCAACAGTGCATGCAAGCTTGCCTTTTTTTCTTTTCTATTCCTTGGTTCCCCTTTCCCCCAGTGTATTAAGAGCTGTGGTAGATGAACCCAGAGCAGGGACCCTGCATTATGTCGAGACTCAAGACTTCAGTGGTGACTTATCTGAAGCCTTGCCTGAGTAATAGCTCTGTCAACATTTGCTGGAAGGGATAAATTTGGCTTCCCTGGTCACAGAGTGCTAGCCTGACTTTTCTTAAACCTTTGACTCTTTCTTTGCTGGCTCAAAAAAACCCCAACAACTCAAGTAACCTGTAGCCAGGTTGGAGCTGGAGTTACAGTACATTTTAATCATTTTAATCCTGTCTTCCTTTCAACAGTGTTTTGAACAGTACTACAGGAGATGGAAAGGTTTTAGTTACGCTGTGTCTGCTTGGTATCAGTAGATCACAGACACTGTATCACTGTTAACATGCTGAAGAAAGATATTCTTCACATTTAACTTTGAATACATTTTTCCTCTGTTTCTTATGCTTGTGATCTGAGAGATGGGAGTATTTTATCTTTCCTCCTTCTCCCCAAACTCTTACTGTTTCCAGACACTGAGAGAGAGACAGGATATGTCAAAAATTTTCATCAGGTTTGGTCGCAGTGACATGTTTTCTTTCTGTGGCTGTTGCTTTGTAGAACAGTTACCTAGAAATTTGGGTCCCCTCTTTTAGGATGGACCCATTACCTCCAAACTGTTCTGCCTCACTGACCTTGAATGGTGTATTTGTAGAACATTCATCTTCATGAAGCAAATGCAAATCTACCAGATCCCACATTTCCCAGCAAGAGGCTTTCTGTCACTCTAATTCCCTTATCATAAACACAGCAACTTCAGTTGTCCCCGAATCCTGGCCCATCTGTCTCGGATTTACTAGAATAGTATCATGGTTTAAATAACATCGCCTCCATTTGTGGAAGCAAACATTTATTGTTTTATCTGCAGGCAGAATTGATGAATATTAGTGTTTGCAGGGATAGATGGCATTTTATCATGGACTCGTAGCAATATCCCACCTGGCTGCACCTGCTGTTTGAGACAAAGTACAGGGAAAAGTGATTTACAGGTGGACTTCCAGGCCCAGAGGAGAGCCAGCACTGTTCAATCTCTTCAAAGGACAGGATTATACATGATTTTTTCCCAATTTCAGCTGTCTATTTAAATCTTGAGTTTTATTTTTGTGATCAAATGCTTGTCCCAGCTCCTTTTCCTGGCTGGTCTCAAGGATTATTTTTCCCCCGTGCAGAATAAAGAACGATAACGTGCTGCAGCTTGGGGACACGTTTGTTTTTAGTGCTGTCCCATCTGATTAGGCATCCTCGGTGAACCAAACCCGCTGCTTTTTTAACCCATCTAGCATGGAGCTGAACTTTGTTTCGGATCAGAATCCCTGGTATTTGTGCTGATTTCACAGACGATGAAACTTTATTTTCCAATTTTACAAGCTGATTTTACAGATATTTGGGGAAAAGCATCCTACTATGTAACTAGCATCAGCAAGCATCAAAACTTTTCTGTCTTTTTCCAGTATCTTTTCTGCTGACATTTTTTCTTGTTGCAGTGCTTTTTGCAGTACTTTCATATCTATTTTATTCCTGGCTTGTAGCAACTGTGAGGAATCTTTTAAATAAGGACAGTTGTTAGTGTGTGTGGGTTTGAGGAGTTAGGAATTCACAGCTACTTGAATGTGCAGGAAAAAATAGCCCTTTTTTCCAGCCTTAATGATTTGAGGATTTTTGGGGGAGGGCAGGGAGGCATCAATCATTTCTACAGTCATTTCATGCTGCTGGATCCCTCTGCATCCTTCAGCCTTGTGTTGGATCCTCTGGTGGGTTTATGGCTGTAGGTCAGCGTTGCAGGGCAGTTTATGCACATGCTCTGCTGCGTTGGAAAACTTCATTAATTAGAGGCTTCTCATTTCTTTCTTGCTATTTTACTGCTCTCACACTTGCTGATCCCAGGAGGAGGTGGTTCCCCAAAGATACAGCCAGTCCTGCTAGAAGGAAAGGTTCTGCTAACCTGGTTTAGTGCTGGGCAAAGGGTGCTGTGAATTTCCTCCATTCATCGATTTGCCACTCCCAAACAAATGAGCAGTCTGCCCTTGTTGGATCACCTGATTACTAGCCAAAGTTTAGGAATAGAAGGACTAAGTAGTATGTGTGCTGTCAAAGTAGCTTCTAAACGTTTGATTATAGGGTTCCAGAGAAAATAATATGACAAGAAAACGCAAGTACAATTACACATGAAAACAAGATTCTTGCTGGGTTGTTGTGGGAGGCTGCCAGCACACTCTGCTGCTCCTCCACGGCTTTGGGATTTCTTTATCCCTACAGTTCTCATACTCAAGTCGCGACTGAGTGCAGCCTTCTCCTTTTAGCCTAAAATAAAAAAGCCTAGAACCTGTGCTCTGCCCAGGCTGGGCTTTGGGCATCGGGTGTGAGCATGGGAGCAGGATCGCTTTCTCCTTGTGCTCTCAGCTGTGATAAAAAACAGGCTGAGAATATTTTCTTAATTTTTTTCCACTTAATTTGCGCATTACTCATACATCTCTTGGTTTCTCGCATCATTTTTGGGTCTTCTGTCTGTCTTTGACTTTTTCTCAGGGTTGGGGACTTTGGTTGTCCACAGACCTTATGAGCTTCTACCTTCCCCTCTCCCTGTGAGCCCTGCATGAAAGCCAAGTGTCACACACATGACAGGTTTGCCATTCCCTGCTTTTTTTTTTCCCTTTAAGCTACCTTCCTTCCTTTCCCACCACATCGTTTTAGCATTTTTAGCTGCTGTAATGTTTCTGCTATAATTAGCTCTGAGCATGACTGTTGTTATCTTTCCAGAGTTTAATTTTTAAGAGACAGTCTAGAGGAAGTAATGCTCGCTTGGCTGAAATCCTTTTATTGTTCTGGCCAAGTGGCCAGCTTGGTGATCGTAACACAACGAGCTTTCAAAAAAGTTATCTGCTTGTCCTCTTCAGGTCCTCAGTCTGGATAAAGGACTTGGTGTGCCATGTGACATACAACTTTAATATTAAACACACACTCTCCCCCCAGTGCATGTGCTGGTTTATTTTGATTTAGTCTGGATTTGTATAATTTGTCTATCTAGGTCATCAGTGAAAATAAGCTCTCAGGGTATTATATGCAAAGCAAATCTGATTTTTGACTTCTTCCCTCCTGAAGAAGAGTTCTGTGTAGGGTGTTGATTTTGCAGAGGCTGAAGCTCGAATGTACGGAGGGAAGAATTCTTCCTTGCTTTGAAGCTTGTGCCAGTTCAGGCAGAGCTGGTGAGGCTGTGCTGCAGCATTCCCTGGGCTGCCACAGCCTGAGCCCTGCTCCCTCGGAGAACACACGGATCCCAAGGGACCCTGCTCTGGCTCTCTTTGCCTGCAGCTTCCTTCCCGTGTGCTGCAGCTCTGCTCTGCTCCTTCGCAGCATTACTTTGGGTTGTAGTCTGCAGCTTGCATAGAGTGACTTCTTACCCCATCCCTCCTTTTCCTTTTAGCGTTAGGATGAATTTTGTCTTCATATTTACCAGAGTGAAATTAAAAAAAAAAATGGAACAGGATACAGGAACAGTAACTTTGACTTCACCTTGCCCCATCTTGCAAACAAATCAGCGGCTATCGTCCTGCCCTTCCCAGAACTGGGTGTGGTGGCTGAAATAAAACATCTCACAAAGAGAACACAGCCCTATTGTTTCAGGGCAGCAGAAAGATGACTTCTGAAGGCTGAAGTGAGGGGTTTAGTAGTTATTTTTACTGTGGGCGTCTTTCTTTGTGGGTTTCATATTTTCAAGTAGGATATTTATGCTGGTCTGGCTGCTTTTTCTCCAGTCTTCATTATTTTATTGATTATCTAAATAAAGTAATTTTACAGGGAGCTTTCAGGGCCAATCTCTGTAATTAGAAGCTCATTTCAAAGTATCTGCTCCAACTTAATGGAAGAATTTCAGCGAGTGGTGGCTTAGCTTTGAGGTGTTCCTGTGCCCTGAGGAGGGATTGCACTGCGAGCCTTCCTCGACAGCTGCCTCAATACTTAGCCTCAGAGAAATGTTCCTATCCCTTTCTCTTCCACCTCCTCATTGTTTTACGTGCTTAAAGCTAATGCTTTCGTGCTCTCTCAAATTTCATTTTTAGTTTTCAAGCTGGGACTTTCCTTATGCATTTTATGAATGCAGTGCCATGCAGGAGTCAGCCTTGTACCTTAAACCCAGACTAGATTTAGTGCGTAACTAGGAAACAGGACAAGAAGGCTGCCTGCATAACTGGTATAATTTCTCTTGCTGAATAAACCTGTTCTTGTGATTATTTCTTTACTGGCAGCAGTCCCAGAAAGCTTCTGACTGGATGTTCATGCACACCTGTATCCTGTTTTGTGACTTGTGCCCACGGATGGGGTCTGAAGTGCCTCTGGTGTAAGTGTAGTGTGTACGTTCCTCTCGGAGAGGTGGATACTGAACAGGATAGCTGGGCTTGGCCCAAGGATGACTGGATGAGAATTGTATTATGAGAAGAAAAGCCTAATGGACTGTAAGAGAGTCCCTGGGATCTTGGGGTGTGAGTCTCCCAAAAAACCCTGGATGGTGGTGCAGCATAACTGAAGATAAAGGGAAAACCACACGTGATAAAAGTGTAATTTCTGGTTGTGGCTCCTTGTGCCAAGTAACTGTGTGTGGAGACTGTTCTCAGTAATGTAAGGAGTGGTCTTTGTATTTATGATATTATTTACTCCAAACATTCACTGACACTCAGTGTGTTAGAAAGGAAGTGATTTTTAGGGTGGGTTTTCCCCCAGAAAACATAAAGGCAGAAAGAAGCTGGAGCTTCTTCCTTTGCAAGCACCTGCTGCCATGGAGCATTGAGGTGTCTGAGCACAGCCCCAGGTTTGACATTTCAGCAGATCTCTTATTGATGTAAGTTCACATGAAGTAACACTTGACTGTGTAGAGAAATATTTTTCTTTCAACCTTTGTTTTCATTTGCAAACAGCATTGCTCAATTAAAAGTTTTCCCTTTAAGATCTGCTGCTATGCTTCTTATGTCTGATCTTTCAAACATATTCCTGTGTGGCTTTTCCATCTCCTTTATGTTTTCTGTTGGAGAAAATCTGACAAAAATGGCTGATTAAAAAAAAAATTATAATTCAAGTATCCTGCTTTACTACAAACCTGTTAAAAATTTGAGAACATGAACATCTTGTCAGAGCAATCATTTCAGTTTGTTTACTGTGGTGGACTCATGTTTGATCCTTCAGTCACGTTTGGAAATATAACATTACAAATTTTGAAAACTTCCTCTCTATTTCAGACTGAAAGCTTAGACTGCATAAAATCCAAGTACAGGGGAGCAACATGTGCTAGTCAAATGAGTGAAATGTTTGACGTCCTTCAGCTCTGGTAACAAAAGGACCATAGTCTGTAGAATCCCTGATGCCAGCTGTGTTGAAAGTTGCTGACTTGGCCTGTGGCTGTTCCCTGCTCATACAGAATTACACTTTCACAGACACAATCCGAGCTGTGTGCAGTTTTCTTTTTTTTTATATAAAGAAAAAACAAACATAAGCTCAAATATAAGCAGAGAAGTATGTCAAAGATGCAAAATAAAAACCAGGCAACAAAGCATGTTTATTTACAAGAGTGTCTTTGTGAGTAATTCTGGTTTCTGACTATGGTTTGCCACACCTTCATTTCCTTAGCCCTTTTTCCTTTTGTTCATCTTCAGAAGTACTGCAGCTTTGCCTAATTCCTTGAAGAGACATGTCATAAAATGATAGTATTTCTAAGGAATGCAGCATCCCCTCTGACTCTGCAGCCTTCCTCATGTTTGCTCTTCGACTTCTCGGGCTCTGCTACATGCAAATAATCCTCCTCCCTTAAAGGGCTTTTCCTGCATGTTGCATATAATATAGATGAAAAACAACAACAAAAAAAGAGCAGTTTCTGCTCTGTCCTTTCTCCCTGTTGTAATGGGGAGAGGTGAGTAATGGAGAAGCATTCCCTTTTTTCTAACCATGGTTCAAAACCCAGAACAATCTGTAATGTGTCTAGGATGCACGCAGGGCTGCTCTTTGTGAAGATCAGGATGTTGTGCCATGCAGGGTTTAAACAGGGATGAGAGCCATGCATGGATTTGATGACGTCTGTAGTGACTACTTGCAAAAAGGGGAAACTGTGATATTCTTTAGCAAAGTCAAGTATTTCCCCAAATATTTTCTGTTCCACAGAATCGTGGTCTTTTAATTGTAGGACTGTGATAAAATGGAATTACTCTGAAGCTGTAGAAAAGGTGCACATATTTTATGTGATTAATTTTGGTAAGCTTGACCTGTGAAAGCAAACACCTATTTTACAGTGTTGTTTACTCAGGAAAGCAGTCAGGAACACGTGTCTCTTTGAAAGATGACTCTTTTGGCTACAGCACAATTTTTTGGGGGGGCTCCTGGGATCGGCTTGCTCTGTAAAATGCATTGTGCTCCAGAAGTTGTTCTCCCTGTGTGAAGGAGGAGGGCTGGTAGGGTTGACTGTCAGAGGGCTGTTGGGGTGAATAATTCCCTGACACATCTTCCTTACTGCAGGAGAAGCTGCCTTCTAAAGTCAGAATCATTTTCCTGACAATAAAACCCTTAGGAAGTGCAGCGCTGTGATTTTCACTTTGCTAGCACAGCTGGGAAACCCTTGGGTTTAGAGGCAAGCCGAAAATTTCTATTGCTAATCTCCTATATTAAGGCAAATTAGAGTTAACTGATGTGCTTCTAAATGTGGCCTGTGTGAAATGAAGTTCCTCGTAGTGTAATGTGGTGTGGTTTTTTTTTTTTTAATAGCACAATTTATTATTCTGTAAGTAGGTAATTCCTCGTTGGTGATAACCACACGTCTGGTCTTCCCTTCTGCTGTCGCGGTTCCCTTGGAGTAGCTCCGTGCCTCTCAGAATGATGGAGTTGTTGCCCCTGGAGGGGCTGTATTTAGACTCACTGTTAATAGATCAGTTGGTTCGTGTAATTACCGAGCTCTGACAGAGCAGCTTCTGCAGCTCAGTGCACATTATTGCTTTCCATTTGCTCCGAGAGTCGCAGGACGGCCCTTCGTGCTTGCTGAGGAGTTTGTGCCTTTAAAAAAATGAAGAAGTCATTTTGTAGCTCCCAACAGACCTTTCAATAAACATCAGCAAGTTCCTCTTATCCATGAGATAGTAGGAAAATATTTTCCCGTCTGTGTGTGGTGACTTCATTGGCTGGAAATGGCACCTTTTGGAAGTGCCTCTCCTGCTGGGCTGCTTTGTCACAGCTCCCACCTCTGTCAGCCATGGAGTTCACCACAGTGAAGGATCCTAACTTCCACGGTGAAGGATCCTAGGTGGATCCATACCTGCCTTTGCAGCAGCTCTGCTCACCTCGCTGCAGGGAATATTGGAAGGAGTTGGAGACAGGGTTTTTTTTTCCTGAGGCTCTTCTGTTGATTTTAGTTGTGTTTCACCATTATGGAGCGGGATGAATGAGGCCGAGACAGAGAGAAAGGCTTTGTGGTTTTTATTAGCAACAACTGTGCAAGCAAACTTAATTTGGCATTCCGAAGCCCGCTGGTGGTGTTCCAACTTTACCCCTCAGCTGTTGCTCACTGCATTGCAGAGGCCTCTGTAATCTAGCAATTTCTCATTGTCTCCAGCCCCTGCCATTTATAAGCAGGGACTCAGGTTGCATAGCAGATTAAGTGAGCATTCCCTTTTATTTTTAATTTTAATAGAAGCGTTTCCTCCAGTCATAGGAAAAATACACCTGGCACACACTAGCCAGGGGATACGTGCTTATTAGCTGAGGTGGAAAATACCTGTATGATCTTGTCCCCTATGGTTTCATAGGAAAGAAGCAATAACATGCACTTTGATTATGACACTTCCTATATTTCATCTATTCTTCCACTCCCAAAACAACGTCTGGCTTTATTATTTCTCCTCTTCCTCCTCTCTCATTTCCTTCTTCTGTAGTTCATGGTATTTCTCATCCTGTCTCTTTTGTCTGTGTGCTTCCCTTCCTTGCTGCTGCCCCACGTGCAGGAGGGGTGCCATGTTGCTCATTTTTACATCAAAATTATTATCCTTTTAATAGGGATGTTTGTTAGAATATCTTTGATCTGCTCTCTTTTTCAGCTTGTAGGAGAATTAGAAGGGTTTGCAGCAGGTGCTTCTTGGAAGCCAAGGGGACAATCTCCGTGCCAAGGGGACAATCTCTACTGTCCCCTCACTCAAATTCCAAGTTTGTACTTTTATACAGGAGAGTAAAAGCACGAGAGGATTTATGGGCGTCACTCACCCTACCCCTGCTCCCTTAAAGCTGTCATTTACATAAAACCATTTTGCACAGATTATTTGAGGTGGTTATTGACATGCCAGTGGTGAGTTAGCATGTGAAACCATGCCCTGGGGGTCCAGAGTGCCTTTTGCCTTGCACAAAAGTGGTATCCCAGGGCTGTTTTATGCTGGTGGGAAGGGCTTCTCTCTTGGGAAGTAAATTTGTCTTTTTTTGCCTAAATTTTTGCCTACTGCTTGCACTGGTTGCAATCCAGCTGCCTCTCAGATGGATGATTTACCCCCCCCCTTAGAAAAACTTGAGCAACTTTGGCATAACACTCAGCTGACGTTCTGCAGGCGACTGGTGACTCACAGTCCCACTCACGAGAAAGCAAGGAGTGGTTGGGTCAACTCTGCTCCAATAAACAAGGCAACTGGTGCTTGTGCCCAAAGGTATTCCTAATTTCTGCAGCAAAATTGGCATCTCATAAATGCTGCCCCTGCTTCATGCTTTCCCCCTCTCCAGACAAACATCTGAAGACAAGGAGAGAGAGGAAGGTTGGTGGAGTTTTTTCCTGCTTGGTAGCCTCTAATAGTAGTTCAAACAAAGCCCAGGACTACCAGCACAAAGGAGGGAAAATTCACAAAGTACCATTTAGCAACACACCTGGAATCTGGTGAGAAGATGTGATTTGCTTTTTTGGGCTACCACATCTTGTAGCTTTTTTCTTTTCCTCTCATCTACTCTAAAATACAAGGGCCATGAGGAAGAGTTGTGCGAAACAATTCAAAACAATTGCCTTTCTGTTCTGTTAAAGGAAAAGCAATTGCTGAACAGAAAGTTCAGACTTTCACACAGACAAGGTGTAAATCCATGAGTTATCAAAAAGAGCAGTTTTGATTCCCACGATGACATGGGACTGAGATGCTGGTTTGAGGTTTTGTGAGGGAAAGCACGTTTCTTTGCACGTGGATAGCAGTGGGCTGTCAGGGTTATTTCAGAGAGCAAATGACAAGATTCTCCCGTGGTTCTGAACTCCTCTGGTTTCCTTACCAACGAGCCCAAGCTGAAGGATTGAGAGTAGGTTTCTGGCAGCTGTCTGCCAACAGCAAAAGTACAACCTCATATGCTGTCACAGCCATTAAGCATGTCTGTGGTGGGGGAAAAGGGAGATTCGAGGAGGAGAAAGGCAGAGACCATCAAATCTCTTCTGCTGTTACCAAGCAGGACCTAAGCAGTTTGGCCTCTAAGATTATAAATCCCTGCTGGGAGGATCACTCCAGGTGGAGAGTGGCTCTGCACTGTCCTCTCCCACAAGTCCACAGCTGGTTCTGTTTATTTTGTGCTGGAGTGGTTTGGTAATATTCCTAAAGCAGTATCACCTCTCACTGCCACCAGAATTCTTTCAGAAAAAATCCTCTCCACTGCAGGGCTCAGTAATCCTTGTTACTGAGGGATGGAAGGACAAATTCCTTCTTGTTGTAGAGGAGTGACCTGGGACAGCTGACAGGAGTGCATGGAGAGTCAGACTCCTCCCTTTTGGAGGGGCCAGGCTTGTTTGGTGGCCATGAGCTGTCTCAAGGCTGCAAAGGTGGCAAGCTGAGGAGGTGAAAGGGCTGATATACATCTTGCATTTTTAGTACTTAACCTTAAGGCTTAAGGGAGTACTTTAATATTTCAAACACTGTTTTAAATAGGTGAGAGGAAGACACATTGTCCTGTCCTAGAGAAAGGTGGTGGGATTTTTGTTTGTTTTTTAAAAGTGGTCATTTTGGTTGGCTGGCCTTCTTGGTAAAGAAACCCTTCAGTTAAAGATTAATATCTGCATCCTTCTCTTATCATATTGGCACCCGCAATAAACCTATTTCAGACATCAAGAATTATCAACAGAGCTGCAATGAATAAATTTGATATCACCAGAGGGTGATTGAGAATGATGGGAAATGGATACCTTTGAGTCTCTTGTACCTTGCAGAGTAGCCAAAGCTGCAATTACTGTCAGTTAACTGTGTGTTCTGTTACTTGCAAAGATAAGATAGTTCACTAACAGAGTAACAGCAGTATTTTGTTATTTTAACTTGGCAGTATCCTACAATAAAATAGGAAATTTATTAGCATACTAATGAATTGTGTACTCTTTCTGCGGTGCACCAGCAAGTAAGCTGTGTGAGGAGACACTTGTTCTTTTGTCTTTTTAGCATCTTTTGGCCAGAAATCCTCCTCTAAAATAAGAGGTGCAGGGGAGGCTGAGATCTGATGTGTTTTTCTTTGCACTGGTGCTGACAAGAAAATCATTTCTCTCACCTCCCAGCAGAGCTCATGGCAAGAATTGGGAACAGTGCTGTGGTAACAGAGATCAGAAGTGAGATGGATGTTCTGCAGGTGCAAACAGCATTTCCTGCCCGTGCTGAGCACGGGGTTACAGAAATGCACTTGTCTCTTCTACTCACCCCAGGATTATTTTTCTAGAGAAATGCCATGTGCATTCCCAGCTCTGCTCACACTGGGTGAAGGACTGCAAAGTCCTGTGTGAGGACCCAGCAGAGTACGTAAAGACTAACCCAGGTGTGTATTTCGTCTGGTTTTGCTCCATTTAATCTGTCATAGATACCTCATCTTATTTTAGCTTCCCATCCTCAGTCTCCCTGAATTCCCTTTTTTTCCCCTTCCCTTTCATCTTTGAAATGTGTGGTTTGATTAGGAAGCTGTAATCTCTTTATACTTCATTTCATTTAAAAGCACATTAACCTGCAGAATGAGCCACTGGCTGTTTCTTGTTCAATCTCCAATGAATTTCCTGTTTGTCTGGATGCTGGGTTATTCACTCAGCAGTTAAGGGTGGCAATTAGGCTGCTGAAAGCTCCTTGTGGCTGAGATGTGCCAGGCTGGCACTCGCTGCTGTGTGTCAGCCACAAGGGCTTTACCCCTTACTGGCAATGGCGTTGTTTGTGCAATTCTTTATCATCTTTTGGTTTAGGTTTCCCATCTTCTGAATTTAGCTTCATGTCTTTTTTTTTCCCCCTCTTTTTGTCTTTTTTCTTTCTTTTTTTTTTTGTCTGGCTCAGATTGCAGCTCAAAAGCAGGCTTTAGTGTGTCTTTCTTTGCATGTTGATGCAGAAGATTGAGGACTGTGTCCCAAGGGAGGGAGAGCAGTGAGAGGAGAGAGAACAATCTACAAATTCCTCCTTATCAAAACCCTTTGACAGAAATTAAAACTTCACTTTTTTTTTTTTTTGAGTGCACTTTAAAATACTGTATGAACTCCAGCGAACGTAATTTGTTCAAGAATGTTGTGAAAAATGCTTGTCACTGTGTAGCTTGTATTTTGGGGGAATTTTTTGCCTTATCCTTGCAGGTTTTGTGTGGAGGTGGAACATGGCGGGAGTGCCATTGTTCTGCCACCACCTGTAGCTGCTGAAAGGACAAGGGAGAATGGCTTCATGCTGAAGGAGGGTAGATTTAAATTGAGAATTAGGAAGAGATTATTCCCTGTGAGGGTGGGGAGGCTCTGGCACAGGGTGCCCACAGAAGCTGTGGCTGCCCCTGGATGCCTGGAAGTCTTAAAGGTCAGGTTGGAGAGGCTTGGAGTGACCTGATCTAGTGGAAGATGTCCCTGCCCATGGCAGGAGGGTGAAATGAGATGATCTCCTTCCCTTAAGGACATGAGACCCCCTTTGCCAGACTTGCTGTACCTTGCATGTCTCTTTGTGAAAGTACCTGGCCTTATCTCCCTGTCCTCTTCTCTCCCTCTCTACTTTTTTGCTGTGAATTGTGCAAACGTGGGTAAGAGAAGGAGACATCTTCCAGAGGATGTAGATTGCTGGGGAAGAAAGGGAGACCTGACTCAGGGAAGGAGTCTGAGGTTTGAAAAAGTTGAGATAAAACAGCTCTTGGAAACCTCGGTGAGGGCTGTACCACGTGTTCAGGTCTCCACAACCAAGGTGAAGTTCATTGTTGAGGGGAGGGTGAACCTCAGCCCTGTGCTGAGGACTTGCAGAGCTGCTCCTGGGAAGTTTTGATTTTTGCAGAGACTTGGATAAAATAATAAGCTGCGTTTCAGAGCGTTCACGCTGCAGGAAAGGGTGACTCCATGTTTGTGACTTCTTTGTGGTGGTTTTTTGTCTTATCAAGAGTTATTAGAGACGTTTGGTTTGATGTCTTGGCTTCAAGAAGACAATAGGTCATTTAATCAGCACATTTCTGGAAGGGTATGTGGTTCTCCCCATGCCCCCCACCCTTGCTGTCCATGGCCCATGAAGCCTGATGGTTGTGTCACTCACAGTAGTGCTAGTGCTGCCTGCAGTTACTGATCATTTTCGCTCTGTTTTAAATTTTGCTAAAGCAAAACAGAGACATGGAATTGCTGTTGGCATTTAAACATAGTAAATAAATACACTTCTGCTCCCAGGTAAAGACTGTCTCTGGAGACAAATTTATAGTGATCTCCCATGGAGTCTCAGTGCTCTTTCCCTTGCCTATCTTAATGCCTAGTTAATGTGCAGGGAGAGACGTGGTATTGGAGATGCTTAAAACATGGAATTTTTCAATTAGATGGGGTTGGTTTTTTTTTTTTTTTTTTTTTTTTAGACTGGGCACAATTTGTGGGGATGGGAGGGTAGGGAGTTGATGAGTGTCTGTAGAGGTAGACTTTAAATAAATAACTTACTAATTTTTTTTGACAATACTTTGATCTGTGGTTTGTTTGGGGGGGTTTTTTGGTTGCGGTTTTTTTTCCAAAGGGAATCTTTGAATGCAAATGCTGTGCAAATACTTTGAGAGTGATTGAAGCTATTAATGCATCATTGATTTCCTCCACTGACTTGTCCGTTAGATATTTAATCTCTGCTTTTTAACAAGTGTGTATTTTTCTCTTTCAAAAGCAGCCTCCCACTGTCCCTTGCACAGTGAGAAGCATCTCCTGCTGGCTTTCTGTCACTTTGCCAGCCTTGAGACTTGGCTTCCAAGGACCACTGAGCACTTTGGACTTACCCTGCCTTTCTGCTGGAGCTGGAGGAGTTGGGAGCCGATTCACCCATTGCATGGCCATCCAAACCAGTTTAATCTGTCCTGCCTGAACAGCTCATGCTATGATTCTGTGGTTTGGTTGGCAGGAGCCATCTGAAACCAATCTCAGCGGTGCCCTGGATACTCCCTGTGTGCTTTCTCCTGTCCCTCTTTTTTCTTAGGGCAGTTGTAGGAATGTTTTGTTAGATGGTCACTGGCAATGAGGGTTTTTAATGGTAACAGCTGCTGTAAAAAATTGCTGAACTGCATCTATTTCACCGAGTTCTGTGAAACTCTGCTTCTAAGAATACATTTCACTTAACCCCAAAAACCCCATAAAAATGAGGGATGATCAGCTCTGCCCAGGGACTGTATTTTTGCAGTTCTGAAGCAACTTGTTGAGCTACATGCCTGAGAAACAAAGTGATTTGACTCACTGCTTATATTTAGTATCATTACCTACTGCATTAGGTTCCGTTTTCTTCCGAGCATTAATGTTTTTGCTCAGGAAGGTTAACAGGGAAAACGCCCAGCAGAAGGCATTTTTGTGCTTATCAGAGGGCAAATGCGTGGAAAACATCAGGTCACTGTGCTGGGTGTCAACTTGTTGGGGTGTTTTTTTTTTTCTTCTTTTTTGAAGAGTGTAGAAGGAGCAGTATTTAAGGGTGTGGAGAGGATGTCCTTCCTTTTTGGTAAAGCCTGTAAAATTAGAGGAGCTGGTGGATCCTTAGTACAAATGTGAGCTGAAATCACAACACGCTCTTTGTTGTGGTCCAGAATCATGTATCATAAATATCTGAGATCCCAACTTTAAACTGTACCTTGTGGCTCTACCTACCCAGGACGATAATTTTTCTGGGTTTGAGTATATTTGTAACCGAAACAAAAATTCTAATTGCTGTTTTTATATGTAATATTAAAAATACAGTTTGATCTTACATTTCTCTTTGGAGCAAAGGGGAAGTGTGCAGGTTTAAAGTGCTGCTGGTGAAGCTTTAGTCTAACATTTAAATCTTTGAAGATTGTTTGAAAGCCTTGGCTGCCAACAAAAGCCTGGGCTCAGCTCAGGAAATTGCATGATTCCTTGTGTTTGTGGAGCCAGGTGAGGAGCTGGAATTGACTTTTCACCAGTGCAGTGTGAAATGTTCTGTTCAGTTTGGTGTGTAACAGGTGAATGCATGCCCCAAACACTGGGGAGGTGGTGCCGAAAGTGGAAGCGAGTGGAAAAGTTGGAGCACAGCTTTGCTGGACTGAAACCTGTGTGCTGCTCTCCATTCTCCTCATTGCCATCTCTTGCATTAGTGTTGGTCTGTCCCAGAAGAGCTCTTCCAGGGGTTAACTGGCCAAACTCATCTTTCTGTGTGACCTTCAATGGATCACACATTCCCCTTATGGGGTGTGAGAAGCTGCAGAGCTGCTCTCACATTTTCCTTTCTGAAGCATGAAGGGCTTTGATTCCTCAGAATGCTGCTGCTGGAAGCAGCAACATTTCCTCTCCTTTGCTCCCAAGCAGTCTCATCCTGGGGCTGGGTAGGTTTACTCCATGGAACCCCTCCATAACCAGGCTGAGGAGCTTCTGCTGCCTGAAGTAGTTGCTCTGTACATTGGTGCAAATCTGAAGTGTCCTGCAGTGTCTCCTGAGATTCCCTGTGACAATCACATCACCCTGCCAAAGGACCCTTTTAATATTCATGTGGTAATTGTTTTGGTACTTGGCAGAGATGAGGGTGTTAATGTGAAGCCTTCTTTAGCTGATGGGTATTAAAGAAATTATTTGTGTTTTGTACTGTAGCAGTGATTTCATTCCACTTGAAGAATTAAATTCTGAATGCCTTTGGTAGATGTGCACATAAAAATGTGTATTGAGGCAGTTAGCTGGCATGTTGGACTGCTCCAACCTGTCCCTCATGAGAAGGATTGGGGACCTGTTGGTGGAAGTCCAGAGAAGGGACCATGAACATAACCTGGATTAGAAAAGGCTGGAGCACCTCTCCTGTGAAGAAAGGCTAGCAGAGTTGGGGTTGTACAGCCTGGAGTAGAGAAGGTTCCAGGGTGACCTTAAAGCACCTTCTGACACCTAAAACGGCTACAAGAGAGCTGTGAGGGAATTTTGACAAGGGCATGCAGTGATAGGACAAGGGAATGGCTTCACACTGCCAGAGGGCAGGGTTAGATGGGATGTTGGAAGAAATTCTGTCCTGTGAGGGTGGGGAGGCCCTGGCACAGGGTGCCCAGAGAAGCTGTGGCTGCCCCTGGATCCCTGGAAGTGTCCAAGGCCAGGCTGGAACACCCTGGGATAGTGGAAGGTGTCCCTGCCCATGGCAGAGGGTTGGAATGAGATGATCTTTCCAACCCAAACCCGCTTGAGTGAAGAGGAACAAAGACGGAGGGATAATTTCTCGGTCCAGCTCTTATGTGCCAGCAAGATTTTCCTGGTGAAATGGAACTAAAGGTTGGAAACTGTGTGCAGTTCTTCTATTGTAAAGTGCTGCTTTTCAGGCTTGGATGGTGGAATGAGGAGAAGGAGCCCTTTGGCAAAAGGCCTCTGGGCTTTCACACAGCTTACCCTGTGCTCACGCACCTCTATTCATCTGACTTCTCTTACGTGGAGGGTTGTTGTGAAACTTCTACACTCACCTGGAAAGAGTCATGTGAATTTTGATTTTGAGAGCAGCACTGCTTCTTTATTGACTCTAACCCCTTGATCTCGCAGTTAACCTTAAGGGATATCAGCAATTTAATTGTACTTTACTCTGATAAGAATCTAATTTCTTGAAAGACAAGGTGAAAAGAGGAGACGAGAAGAATCTGCTATTGCCTTATTAAGAGAGTAAGAAAAAGTGGGGGTCTTTCCATTACTACTCTTCCAGTAGCCAGCATTGCAAGGTGGTAATAAAAAGGGTGTTTAAATAGTTGCAGATCTCTCAGTGTTTTAGTTTAGATGTTGAAAAGGCCTTTTATGAGATAAGTGGTCTTTGAGAGAAAGATAAATAAAAAGCATGGCTGAAAATGCATTGTTTGAAAGAGCTGCCAGCCTGGCACTTCTCTTCGTCTTGAGGCTAAGGATGGCCCAGCTCTTGGCTTTCTCCTCACTCAGCTTTTTGTCCCAGCCACAGTGAGGCTTGGTTTGAGAAACCACACAGAGGTCAGGCCCTATCTCACCAGTGTTATCAGCAGACACTGTGTGCTGAAGGCTCCAGACCATGACCTTACCGTAACTCTGGTGTGCTTTCAGAGACAGGAAGAGCCTCCAGTGCTGCAAAGCCACGTGCATCTCAGCCTTTCCCACCCCCAGGTGGATGGGGGAAGTGCACCTTTGGAGTGGTGTTTTCCCAGCACTGGGTTACTGCTGTGTCTGTGTCCCAGCCAGGGGGAGAACGGTCACCGTGTGGCTGACCCTTGGGGATGGACCAAGACTGCCCTGTCCATCCTCCCTCTTCTCTCCTCCCAAGGATGCTGGGATGTGGCAGGATGCTGGCATGGCAGCTGACATGCAGGTTTGGAGAGGTGCTGCTGGACAGAGCAAAGGGAGAGAGTCTGTGTGTGTCTCTCCCTTCACACAGCGTGTCACAGACTGCAGCAGGGTGTCTGTGAGTGCAGCACAAGTGGCTGCTGCTGTCTCTCTCATGGGCTCTGCTTGCCCTTGCTCATCCTGCCTGCCAAGTGAGTGGAACTGCTGGGGAGCCAGTGGAGTTGTCAAAGAAATCGTCATCTTCCTTTGGAGTGTTTTGGGTCAGTAGAGCTTGGCCTGCCTGCTCTCTTCTCCATCAACAGAGCTTTTGTCGCCAGCAGTGGAGCAAATGAGAGCCCTCTGGATCTGTGCAGAAGGGTTTGGTGCACACTGGTGCTGTGCTCTGTTTGCTCAGAGGTGGAGCTGCTGTGAGGTAAATGCCACAAAATGTTGGGGAAAGCCACTGGAAACCGAAGGAGCCCGAGGCTTTGTGTGGTGAGGTGGAGATCTCCCAAACATAAGCAGGCTGTGTGTGAAACGCTGCTGGGGAGGATGTGTTTGACTCCTGCCACATCCCTACACACACACTCATTTCTGCCAGGCTGACATTGTTCTGGAGAGCTGGGGGCTGCCTTGTGGGACAGGCTGGCAGCCAAAGCCACAAGGTTGGCATCCCTCCTCTGCTCTTCCATTGCTCCTGTGCTGCCAGGTGCAGCAGCTGTAGCTGCTGGTACCTCTTCTGGGGCTTGTTTCTGCATCTGCCTCCCCCTTCTTTGCCTTCTGTCCCTGGAGTGACTGGAACACTTTTCATGCACGCTTTTTGACCGGGCACTTGGAATGCTTATGGGACGCTTCGTCCTGGAAATCCAGGAGACCTCTCCAGAGGAGGAAGCAGCGTCTCCTGTTTGTCTTGAGTTACCCTGTCACAACAATGGCTTCAGAATCTGCCTAATTTAAAAAGCTAGTTTTAATCTGATGGGAAGATGTTTGTGTATTTAAAATAGTTATTCCTTGCTGGAGCCACTCCCTTCTTTTGTCCTTCACTGCTGGACTTTTCGGCTTCACTTAGCTAATATGCAGTGCTTGTTTACGGCCGAGATACCAGAGCATGAAGAAGGAAGTGGCTGAGTTTAATACCGATTCAGTTCCAGGCTTCCTGTGCGTGTGCATGCACGCGTGTGTGTGTGTGTGTGTGCTGCCCTGCTCCCCCAGTCGCTCTGCAGCCTCTGCAGGAAAAGCCACGGCGCTGGCAGAGACAAGATGCAGGTGTCTTTTTTCACCTCTTCCACCTGGTTTGGGCCTGAGCAGGTTTAGACAACACGGGTAAAAATTCCAGTATGGCAAGCCTGATGAGGAAGATGCTGATGCAGGCAAAGACATGGAGTGGTGAGTACGGGAAACATCTTGCCTGATGGGAGAGATAACTGCTCGGAAGGTTTAGGTGCCTGGGAGGAGAAATGTGGTAGCGAGCAGAGAGATGTTGGGTATTGCTGTTGTTTCCATGTTTCGTCTCCAGTGTGAGATGGCAACCTGAAAATGCCAAAACCTTTGTCCGTGGAGAAGATGGATATCCTGATGAATGTGTGTTTAAAGTCTGTGTCTTAGCCTGCCCTGGGATTCCTGCCTTAGCTTGGCTCTGTAACAGCAGCAGTCTGTCTAATTCAGAAGTTTTGGAGGGAGTGGGGAGCTTGCAGGAGACAGGCATCTCAGGAGCATTTAAACTGTTATATCAATTGTGACTGCACCAAAAGATGAGGTTGAGAAGAAAGCAACGCTGGTGAACTGTAGAAGAAACTGTTTTATTGCTTTGTTCCTATTCTTTTGATTTGGTGGCAAGTATCTGTCTGATTTCAGTAAGGTGCTCTCGTGTTGCGTGGTTACAGAAATTGTCATCAGCAGTGTCGGGTATTTTGGGTTTTAAAATATTCCAGTAGCAGCACCAGCCTGTGCCTGGGGTTTTTCATTTAAATTTATGGTGTTTATCCAGCTCTTAATTGTGCAAATTAGTGTAATTATGGAGCGTGATTATGTGCATACCCGGTGCTGTTTTTAAGAGGCTGTCTCAAATGTCAGGAATTGATTTTATTAGCCTTGTGTCTTTCTGGTGCAAGCACCTTTCTTCGTGCTGCTGTTCTGCAAAGCAGACATATCAAGCTGCCTCAGCAGGAAACAATTTCTGTAGTGCCATGTCTGAGGGAACAACTCTTTAACAGGGCAGAAAGCTCTTCAGTGACTCTGACTAATTAGGACTGATTAGGTGAGTTATCAAAGACTGAAACAGCCCTCCCGAAGCAGGACAACTTCTTTGCTCCAGGCTGGGATAAGGACAGGAGGACCCAACCTGAGCCACATGTGGCAAAGTGTATCCGAGTGCCAATGTTAGCAGCGTGTGAGTTTTAATGAAAAGTTCTTGGAAATGAGGACTTTTGTGTGAATTATTGGCTGCTGCCCATCCCTCTCTCCCTGAACTGCAGCTGGGAGCGTGTTTGTGGAGGGGGCACTTGAGGCACAAGCACTTCTCTCGTGTAGAAGTTATGGACTGGACGTGCCAAGTATTCCCTTTGCTGGGAAGGAGGTCTTGTTACTGTTCCCTTCTAGCCCAAACTTACTGGTCTCTCCTTACTCAGGACTCCCCAGAATCCATGAATTCCTGCCTTTAGGAAAAGCAGAGGTATAACCTGAAACAGAGTACTCTCCTTGACTGCTTTGTGACAGATGTGGTGTGACAAATACAGGAAACTGTAGAGGAGATCTCCTTGATCTCTCTATAAATAGCTTGGGACTTTGGGCAAATTAACCAGTCTCTGCAGAAAGAAGCTGAGTGAAAATAAATGTCATAGACTTATGGAATGGTTTGGTTGGGAGGGACCTTAAAGATCAGCTCATTCTAGCCTCTCTGCCATGGGCAGGGATACCTCCCACTATCCCAGGATCCTCCAAGTCCCCTCCAACCTGACCCTGAACACTTCTGGGGATGAGACAGCCACAGCTTCTCTGGGCACCCTGTGCCAGGGCCTCCCCACCCTCACAGGGCAGAATTTCTTCCCAACATCCCATCTATCCCTGCCCTCTGGCAGTGGGAAACCATTCCCCCTTGTCCTGTCACTGCATGCCCTTGTCAAAAGTCCCTCTCCAGGTCTCTTTTAGGCCCCTTTTACTTGCTGCGGGGATAAGGAGAATGGAATTATTCTAGTTGAAATTTCACTTAAAGAAAAAGTCAATCTGAGAATTAACATAGAGGGGGTTCTTTATAGGCAAGCCTAGCAGATATTAAGTGATAAGAGCACACATTTACCTTGTGTACATTTCTTCAGAGAAGTTTTAGTCCATCAGTGTTTGAAAGCACAGTTCTTTGTTGAGGGAAACATAGCCAATAGGGCAACATGAAATAGCCTTGGCTTTGATAACTTTCAGCATGATTTCAGAAGCCCTGGAGAGCTGTGTTATTTTGGTTTTTTTCCCTTAAATCTCATTATTTACGCTGTGGGGAGGTGTGTTAAATGGGTTGTTTTAAATGCCTGCAGGATGTTAGGAAGTTGAGGATGCTGGGAGAATGGGGTGAAGGGAATGTGATCCTGGAACAAGTGTACCCATTAAAAAAGCACTTGGACAGGGTGTGCAAATACAGGCACCCATTCTGGCCCAGGGGAAGCCTGTGCTTGAAGCCAGCCTGGTTTCTGCATTTGGGGAGGGTTGGGTGCTGAGACCTCAGTTCTGTAACCCCAGCCTGCTGCCCAGGTCTCCATGCTAGTCCATGGATAAAAGGAGCACAGTTAGCAGTCAGATGGAAAAAGAAATGGCACAGGAAGGAAACATTATAAAGAAGCACAAAGGACACTTAGAGTATTTATTTTCTCGTGTTTCTGGGATGGGGAGCAGCAAAAATACAGATCTCCACCTTAGTCTGTGCTGTCACATGTATTTTGGCAAAAAAATTCTGCTGCAAAAGAGGCTGATTTTGTCTTTACTGAGTCCTTGATGACCATTCTTCTTTATTTAACACTTCTCACATCATTAAAAAATAACATCTTCTTCCATTCATAATTGCTAGGGAGGGATTTACTTGAAGGAGATCTGAAAGTCACCATAGGTCTGTGTGGTCCCTATTTATGCGTTTGATTAGCCACCACTAACTTCCAGCAGCTTTCAGAGATTTCAGGATTAATGAACTATATGAAATATCAGACTTTAAAAGGACTTCTAAGTGATGACTTTTGTATAAGAACAGATGTGGCCAGATACTATTTCAAGAGGATTTATATTCCACATACTTTGGGACAGTGGGTTTTTTAATGACCCCTACAGAATGTAATACTTTAATACAATGAAATATTTTTATTGACTCCTATTTATGTATAAATGTATTTAAGGTTGGTTATGCCAGAGAACTTGTGAGCACTTCATGAACTGGTGGTGAAACTGAACATCCTAAGGTTTTGATCTTTATTTAAAACAAAAGGGTTATAAAATGTCATGGTCAGAGTCGGCAAATGGCATTTTGCCAGCCTAACAAATGCTGCTGGATTTATCTCTCCTCTCCTGAGATCTCTGCTACTTTTAAATACTCTTTAATTTGCCTGTCTGCTGGTGTACAACTGCAGAGATAATGCAAACAGTTTTTTTGGATTGGGGATAAACTGAAATAAGCTTGAGCCATGCCCTACCTGAAGAGACATTTAAGTCTACTGAAATGGGTTATTCTTGAACACCGTTTGGCTTATAAAATGTAAAAGTACAAACTGGATGGAAAACTCAACACATTAGAGAACAGCAAAGCAAAAATGTAATGAGAAGGACTCAGCTAAGCAGTATCCTTAGCTTTCTACCTGTGACACTCCTTGTTTCAGCTGCATCACCACAGATGATGTTGCCATATCACCTGGGGGTTCTGCAGGCTGGCAGTGGATGCAAGAAGCTGTTAAATGAACTTTCAAGTTGTCACATCAGAGCTCTCGAATTGCAGAAAGGCAGTGGCTGGATGGTCACACCATCTTTACACTGCTCTCTGTTGGCAGGTAAATAATGGCAGGAACAGGGATCTCAGGTGATTGTTTTTAGGCATCAGGAATATCTTCTGTCTGAGGGTGCTGAGGATGAGAAATCACAAAAGGGACCTTTACCTTTATACAGAGCAGGGTGGTAGTGATGCCAGGATGATTTTTTGCCTTTTCTTTTATACCCCTCTTACATACCCTTTTATCCAGTTTGATGTATTCTCAGTGCTTTTAGCCCACACACTGTGACTTNATTTTAGGCATCAGGAGTATCTTCTGTCTGCGAGTGCTGAGGATGAGACATCAGGGACTTTTACCTTTATGCAGAGCAGGGTGCTAGTGATGCCAGGATGATTTTTTGCTTTTTCTTTTATACCCGTCTTATATACCCTTTTATACAGTTTGATGTATTCTCAGTGCTTTTAGCCCACACACTGTGACTTCCCAAGGCTGATAACTCAGCTCAGCCCCACGGCACCGTTAAACCAGGAGAGCAAACATCCTGGGAGCCCCAGACACCAAGGGCCTCTCCAGAACACATTTTGGAACCTCAGACAGGCCCAGCCAGGGGGAAGGTTCCTCACAACGAGGGCTTCACTCCAGCCTCTCATTGGGGAATCTTTGACAGATGTGCTAATTAACAAGGGCTATAATTATGTGCATTTTGGTGTGGTGGGGGCAGTGTGGTCCACCTGGACCAAGTGCTGCACCCAAGGATCCTTAAATAAATCCCGAGGTAAAAACTCCTTTTCCCCATAAACTGTGTTTTGCTTTTAATTTTAAGACCAGGGAAAGGCAGCAGTAGCCCCTGAGCTGTCATATCAGGAGCCATGGCCAAGGGAGTTTCAGTATGGATTTAATCACCTGAGTGCAGTGACATTTCTGCTGCCCCTTCAAGTGAACATGTTGCAGAACATATTTACCAAGAACAGCATCTTGTTTAAGGACATTCCTGCAGCACAGGTGTCAGAAACATTCTAAATCCGTTTTGCATTTAGCAGTGCTGTGTTCTTCTGTCATGGAGCCATAAGAATACTGTCTGCAGAAAGGCTTTTAATATTCTTTAAGAAAAAAAAAACCCAACAAAACAAGAAAGAGAAAAAAATCTGTTTAAAAATAACATGGTATTACCTTGTATATTCATTGTTCTTATGAACCTCCTAGCCAGGCACAGAACGTTGTGTGCTATTTCCTCTGCAGACAGATAATTGCAGGAGGGAGAGGAAATTGAGCCACATAAAGTAAAAAATTTTAGTAGGTTCCTATTTCTGTTTGCTGGGAACTTAATGTATCTTTCCTTTGAAATTTTTTTTTTTTTTAAATAATGAAAACATTTTAGCCTCTCAAAAGCAAAGCTGGATTAGTAATAAATCACTTGGTCAATAAATTGTGTTGCCTCTGAAGGTACCTTATATTAAAAATAAACTTTTTCCTGTTCTTGTATCTTTGTATCTCCTCTTCTGTAAGGGACTGCAAGGAAGCTACTTGTATTGTTCCAGTCACTTTCCATGTGGAGGTAAATCTGCAGTCACTTTCTGACATGACAAAACATTAATTATTGCTGCTGGTGTAAACACTGGAAGTATTTGGGTTCCCTTGTCAGTGTATTCTGTTATTATTGCGATTAAATTTGTAATCCTGAGGGTTGTTACCAGATAACAGTAAGAGAATTAGTTTTGAAAATGAGGTTTCCAGTTTCAGTTTTAGGAGGGCCTGAGAGGAGATAACAAATTAGATGATAGGTTAGGTAATAGGAAGAGTGAATTTAAACTGAGTTTTGTGGATACTGGAAGTACCTCCGGGGCTGAAAGTTATAATTAGGCTAGCCAGAAAAAATACAAACATTAATTTCCTGCTTGTGTCTGTAGATTTTAAAGTTTTAAAAGTCCCTGTGTGAAACTATGGCCAGGTACTATCTGGGGCAATCACAGGCAGCAGCCAGCTCTTCTTTGAGCTAAATTGAGCTTTTTCCCGAGTAAGGGCTTTAAATAACCATCCTTGCTAAATTGCAGCTTCGTACCTGTCAGGTTTCCAGAGCTCCCCATCAGCTGTCAGATGTGTATGGCGAGGTAAGGGCAGAGTTAGACCTGTGTGTGTCAGAAGCTGCTGCTCTGCAGGCTCTCTGCTGCTTCTTTACTCCTTCTGGGATCTCTGGAGTTAAGCTCTGGAGATAATGGACACATGTTTCTTCCTTCTCTTCCCTTGCCCTTCTTCTCTCTGGCTTGTTTTCCCCTCCTATTTCTGCCTCTAAGTTTCTGAGCTTTAAATGCACAATAATCCATCCTTTAGCGAGACGTTGTGTTGTGTGTCACTGTTCTCTTTTGTGTTGCTGCATGAATTCTGCCTAATTTAACCCCTAGTGTAATTTGTGGTGATTAGCTTCAGTTATTTTACAAGGAACCCTTGCATTTAATAATAGGAAAAGAATGGGAGAGCAGTGATTTCCCTTTCCCCTGCCTTTTTCTGGCTGTGGTGGGATTACCACAGAAATTGCCTTGTCCTGGTTCATTCAGCAGTTCCCTTAATATCTATGTAGTACAAAATTTAGAGATCTTAATGATAAAAGAGGTGCAGCTTCTATTTAAATAGTCTCTCTTTGCCAGCTTTAAAAGGAGAAAATGTAAGTTGGGGTTGGAATAGATTTTTTTGCGTTATTGAATGTATTGAACTGTGATTCATGTGATAGTCTACTTATGATTATAAGAAGGACTTTCAGAAATAGACTGAAAGCAGAGGTGCAGGTGGATGAACTCTGCAATTCAATGATCAATCCCTGTAAATGGGAATGGAATGGATATGGACTATTCAGCTGTGGAATGTACAGTGACTACAACAGGAAAGCTTGTGTGATTTAATCCATTTATTGGCTATGTTTGACAGTTGTTGCATGGGAAGAGCAGAGGAGAGTGAGAGGGAAGAGTAACTGAAAGAACCCAGTAGGGTAGAAGAATGAAGGACAGAAATAAACCCAACTTTCTTCCTAGTGAATGTGACAAAGATTCTGAATAAGAAATTGATGTGCAATCATCTCTGCATAAATCATGCACTATTTCTGGGAAACTTTTTGCAGACTTCAAATTGCACTGCAGACTGATGAGTTAACAAAGCCAATTGAAGAGGTACCTCCCACCTTTGCTTACAGGTTCCTTGAGACACTTGAAACTGTGAAATTATAAAACCACAAGCACCAAAGTGAAAGGTCTCAAACAGCTCAGAACAACAAAGTGCTCCTACAAGGTCAGCTCACAGCCAGAGCTCCTGCAGGGTACAACAGCCTGGTGGGAGCAGTGGGTTTTGGATTTCCAGCCTTTGTCTGTACTTCTGAGATCCAGTGAATGTTGGGTTGATTCTCTCTGGACCTCACAGCCTTAAGTATCCTCCTTCTGTCAAGATGACCATTGCAGCTTTGCAAAGTCACTCTCTGCTCCACCTGAACCACTAAGAAATGCTAAATTGGGTGTACGTTTTACCCTTTAAATGTGGTTTAGTGGCTTGGCAGGAAATGTGAATTTTTATTCACTTGATAACAAAAGCTGTGTAATTTAGGCACAATGAAAGTTTGCAAAGTGGTTGGGATTTGGGGGGGAAAGTTTTGGGAGATCTCGGACCCTGTCTTGTGAGTGACTCACGGTGTTGGCTCTGGGAACAGAGCATTCCACATCTCAGCTGCTTGGGGAACATCATCTGGGGATGATGGGGAGCAAAGAAGAAAGGAAACTAGAGAAAGAAGAGCTCGTGCCTTCTGTGCCTCAGAAATACAGCCTGTATCTAATCTTGAGTGATCCAGAAAGGAAAGACTTGAAATGCAGACTCAAAAGAGAGCTTGTTAAGATAACTCTTTATATCTAAAGACTATATAAGGGTTATTTTACATATCAGCAACTAATTTAAGTGTAAAAGCAACTGTGTACAGTAAATATCTGTAGCATTAGCAGCTTTTCTGGAGCACTTTGGTATTTCTTGCTCACCTGTGAGAGTCTGCATCCAAAAGTTAGATGGCACCCAGGCAGCTTCCCATGGTGACACTGCTGTGTCTGGTAGATGAATTGAGTCCCAGAAGGTTTGGGTTGGAAAGACCTTAAAGCTCATCTTGTTCCAACACCCCTGCCATGGCAGGGACACCTTCCACTGTCCCAGGCTGCTCCCAGCCCCATCCAGCCTGGCCTTGGGCACTGCCAGGGATCCAGGGGCAGCCACAGCTTCTCTGGGCACCCTGTGCCAGGGCCTGCCCACCCTCACAGGCAACAATTCCTGCCCAATATCTCATCTAAACCTACTCTCTTTGTGAATATAACTTCAGCGAAGTTTCATATGATACAAGCTGAGACCTGAGACTTCTTTCTAGTTTAATAATTAAATATTTAAAACCTCTTTATTGAAACAGTTCTCTCAGGGGTCCCAGACTGTCTTGCCCATTATTTCTGTTCTGGCTCCTGTGTTCCTCCGGTGTGAGAACTTCAGAAGTATGTTTGACAGGCCAAGTAAATGCATTAACAGATGTGCTGAAAAATCCCCCAAACCAAACCACAATTTATTAAACTCTCAAGGTGATTTGTTAAGGCTTATCTTGAGGATTGGCTTTTCTTATTTAATTGAAGCAAATTATATTCCTTGAGGGGTTTATATTTTAAGGAGATAAACTCAGATTTACCCCTCCTTTTTTTTTGTCTTCTTCTACAGCTTATTCCAGAGTAATAATCAGTTTTCTTCTCAGTTTTCTAGACAGTCGAGAAGGTAAAAGAAGGACTTGATATGCTTGACAGCTTTTCAGACAGGAAGAACTTGATTTTGTTTTGGTTTCAGTTGTCCCTAAATGTGTGTTTGTACAGGGAGGTGAGTTTTGGCCCCTGTTGCTGGACATCACGCCAGCTGCATGATGGTAAAACCACAGCAGCTTCTCGTGGGTCTCAGAATTGTGTGTCAAACCTTTTAGTCTGAAGCTGTTTGTGCCTGCCACTCTGGTTGGGACGCAGGAGGGCACAGCTGCTCCAAAGGCAGAGCCCAAGGCACGGGCTGGAAAGGAGATTTTTGTGTGTGTTCCATCACCTTTCCTGCTTGTCCGTGCCTGGTGTGAGCAGGAGAAGCACTAACTGGGTCCCTGTATCCCCTCCCTTCCCCTACATCAGGGTTGCAAGTGGGGAGAGAGTTGTTCTGAGCTTTGGGATCTTTTCCTTTCATCCTTCCTTCCTGTTTAACCATCTCTACCCCAAAACTCTTCTGGCTGCTGATGGTCAGAGAAGAGACTATTTTGCAGGAGGCTTGGCTAGTTAATCTTTGGTTCGGAGATGAGAAGTGTAAGAGGAGATTTAGTGACTCTAGGACCTGATGTGGGTTTTCATAGTTAAAAAAAACCCTGGATGCATTAGTATGGAATAGAAGTAAATAGAATAACTCAAATTTTGCTCAGGGTTGACTTACAGGGCTTTTTCTGTGTTTGTAGCATTCCTGATGTTGGCATTGTCCTGCTCCATCCTCGCTTGCTGTGAAGTGAGGAGGGAACAGGAAGCGAGGACCTTGTGTTCATCTAACGAGGTGGTGTTGGGAATGCCAAATTCTGAGGATTTCCTGACCTTTCTTGTTTTTCTGGAAAGGAGAAAACAAAACTTTAATAAGACAAAAAATAAAATTCTTCTCTGTCTGCCTGCCTCCTCCCTTGTGACTCCCCACCACTTCTGCCTTGAGCTGTGCCAGCCAGGGGTGGGATGTTTCCAGGCTCCTTTTTGAAGATATTTATAAATAAGTTGAGGTCTATATGTTGTTGTTTTTTTTTTTTATTTTCCCAAATGATTTCTTTGCTGTAAGTCATTGTATTTCTTTGTAATTGATCTATGTGTGGCAACTTGCATCTAGGGAGGGAAGTCACAAATGGGTTGGGCCTGTGCTGTGCAAACACAGGGAAAGGAAATAAAAAAATAGTTTGACAATAACCCTAATAATGACAGCTGGGGAGAGCAACTTGTTAAAAAAATACAAGTTAAAACAAACTTGCTTTGAAACAATTAGAATAAATGGATGCATTTTTAGTTACAGACTAAAATAGAGCAGAGAATAGAGGGCACAGATTTCTCTCCTCTAGCCTCAGACTGCCCAGTGAAATTTGGCTTATCAATATCCATAGATCAAGGAGGGCAAAGACACTTTAAGTTAGTGTGAGTATTTTTAGCAAGAAGGAAAAGCGTTTCGGTGGTGTTCCTTCCCATGTGTTGTGGCTATAAATCCTGCGATCGTGGTGTGCTTCACAGCTAATCAAGATTTCAGGTTCGGTGCCCTCAGGACGCAGATTTTGTTTCCAAATCAAAAGGGGAGAATTCTCCTTGTTTTTTGGGGAAGAAGAGAGGGAATACGTGGCTGCAGGCAGGAATATCTGTGGGCAGGGGGAGCGAATGCCCTGCCCTGTCCCACGTAAGGAGATTAGGTTTAAGACTGCAGCCTGGACTTAGCGAAAATTAGAAAGGATAATGCTGCATTAATTCACACGGGTCTAACTTCTATAGCACAGTGACAAAACAAAATTAGTAATAGTCTAAAAATACAACCCTGAATAGAAGAACTTTCTCCTCCTCCTTTTGCCCCGTGCTCCCTCCTCCCCTCATTTCCTGCTTGGGCACCCGAAGTTGGAAACTTAGAGTGGGTTTTGAATGCCTTCATTTGAAAAAAATTTTAATTTTTCCTTTTTTTTTAAAAAAAGCCTGTTTCTGTAGCAGTGACTCAGTCCTGCAGTGCCTATCTCTGCCTTGTGTCAGGCCTGGGGCTGTCTGGGGGGAAGCAGAGTGTGCACATACCCAAAGTGTGAGACAAGCTTTGAAATTGCACCAAGTGCTCTTGGAGCATCAAATGTGCCTGATCATGCTGCAATTCCAGTAACAGCCAGAGCCCTCCTGGTCATGCTGCTCGAAAAGGGGAGAGAGGCCAAGCTGCACATTCATTTGGATAATTAGGTAAACAGTAAATAGGAGGAGAAGGCCCCTTCTTACTCAAAACTCCATTGTTTTTTTCCCTACAAGTCTATATTTAGATTTGGCAGCCAGATTTATCACAGCGATTGGTGCGTTGTTTAAACAAGGTCACCAATGTGTGTGCCTGTTTATCTCTGCTTAACCAGACTGCTTGTTTGAAGTAGAAATACCTCCTAAAATATTATGCAGAGCTCTTGAAAACTTGTGTGCTCGGAGCACATGGTCGTTACTAGACAATAGATGCAATTATTCACGTTGGGTTTTGCAGCCTGAAGTCCCGAGGGATTTGTACATAAAACTGTGGAGATTTGATTACATCCTGATTTTATGTCTCACTGGTATATGAGTGCTTCATATGTGTAGAAACTTTTTTATAAGGCAGAGATTATAACAAGTTCCTAAGTGAAGCCAGACGGGTGCTGTCCTGTCTGTTGGAATTGGAATACACACGCTCATTAATTTAGTCTAACTCTGGTGGTTGCTTGTGTCGTTACAAAACCCAGAGTGCCTTTGTACTTTATATTTAGAGCAAATATTCTGGAGTTGTTGGCAGGTTGGTTTGAGACTTCGAGGTACAATTTCAAAGTCAGGCTTTATTGTTCACAGCAGTNCATGCTTCTATTAAACCTTTTGGTTAGCATTTTTTGCGATGAAATAATTGAGAAAATATATTGTTT
The DNA here is from genome assembly GCA_013396875.1 of Vireo altiloquus. Taxonomy (NCBI): domain Eukaryota; kingdom Metazoa; phylum Chordata; class Aves; order Passeriformes; family Vireonidae; genus Vireo; species Vireo altiloquus. Next base: position 67,504 of record VZRF01013945.1, read on the forward strand.
AAGGAGATTGCTGAACAGTGGCTGCCTACTGGAACTGTTACTTGCACAGGCTTAAAAATGGGACTGTGCTCAATTTGGGAAGGATTGACCTCAGAGAGAGGCAGTTCAGGTTGTCTGGTGTCTGCACCTAATGAAACAAAACCAGTCATTGTGAAACTTGAAACAGAAGTGATCTCTGGTGCCGTAACAATGAATGAAAAGACACAGAAGAGGTGAAGTGCTTGTGCATGGCTTGCTGGAGGATGGGAATGGGACTCCATGTGCAGCTGGCACCCACATTTGCGTCCTTGGGGTGGCTGTGGTGCCTGGGATGCAATGACTTGTGCTTCGTGCAAACCTTTTTTCACAACGTCCACTTCTTTGTTTTGTCCTGTAGTGAGGAAGCGTGTGCACGTGTCACAAATTAGTTCCTTAAGTAGTCTCTGAAAGGGAAATGATCTTCTCTCTCTTCCTCCCTCCTTCCTCTCCCTTCAAAGGCTGAAATTATTCAGTATCTTTCCCTTTTGGGGGGAGACTCTTTGTGTACCTTTGAATTCCCAGGGCAGAGTCGGTGGTAGGGCAGACAGGTTCATCTCTCATCAATCCCACGGTGATTCACGAGCCACGTCCTACACTGGACATCTTTAATTGTTCTTTAAGCTGCAAGCACACGGAGGTTTGGTCAGCGAGGGCGTGCTCCCTTCTGTCCCCAAACTTTGTGCTGTTTTGTTGGGTCACCTTGCTGCCTCCCTTGGCTCTGGAACGTCCCACAGGCCTGGCAGAAGGTACATCTTCATTTCAGTGCTTCATCACTTGCCCTGACGTGGGGCTTGTGCACTGATTCCAGGCTGTTCCTGACAGACAACCTGTGGAGAGAAAACTCTGCTGGTTAGAAGGTCTTTTGCGTTTAAAAAAAATGCTCTTTTTTCTCCCCCCCCCATCTCTTTTATTTCTTCTCTTTTGGGTGTTTATTTTACTACTTTCTCTGTGCAGGGAGTAGTAGTGCTACAGCACCTGGAATTTCACACAGATCCTTTTCCCATGCTACTCCTAAGTGTTTTAATTTCAGTCTTTTGGCATTTCGAGATACCAGGTTGTTTCATCTTTCCTCTCTGGAGTTTGTTTCTCCATTCAGATGAATGTTTAATCTTAAATTCCAGATGTCACTGATCTGTTGTCAGTTGTCGCACTTTAATTTGCCGATATTAACACAACATCCTGATGGGGCTGCAAGGTGGGTGTTAGGATAGTTCTCATCCATCTCAAGGAATTTCCCTACCTAAATTCAGAGGCTAAAATAATTCTGGATCTGTAGATTCTTCCTTGTGTTGTGTTGTATGCCCAGCTCCCAGTGCCCGTGGCTGATGCTTTAATGCATCTAGGGACATGGCTTGGTGGTGCTCCTGGCAGCTTTGGGCTCGTGCTGGGGTTGGATCTGAAAGGTCATCACAGCAGACAGAGCATTTCTATTACTGGTGCTCTTTGGATGATAAATGCAAGAATTTAATTACGCTCATTGCTGAAGTTCTTTACTTGTATACACTGTAAGAGTACATTCCCCAGTGACTTTGAAGATTGTTGTCAGTTAGCTGGTGGTTCTCTTTTGCTGCTTCCAATGTGATTTCCAGTGTTTGAGAAGCTTTTAAAATAGATTTACATTTTAAAATCTGTTTACGAAACTAGTATTGTGTGAAGCAGTTATTGATATAAAGATAGTTTAATCACTCTAAAGAAGGATAAAATAATGTAATAAATAAATTATAAATAAAATAAGAGGAATAAAATAACAATTACAGCAACTAATTAAAAAAATATACCGAATGAAATGATAAACTCAGCTCCTAACATCCTTGGTTGAGAGTTGGTAGTCTTATTTTTGCAGCAATCTGCAGTGAGGATAAGTTCCTTTCTAGCTACATAAGAATAAAGGCTGGAAAGTTCAAATAAATGCACCTGCTGTTTGGGCATAGTTACCAAGACCAATTTTGGGATGTTTATCCATTGAGTTGAGTTACCAAGACCATTTTTTGGGATGTTTACCCATGAAGTTGCCTGTACAGTATAACTGTGTTTCCCCTCTTAGTAGTTTAAGCTGCAGTTGCTTTGATGAACACAGGGATCCCATCCAGCAATAAAACTGGGTTTTGCTGGTAAAACCCTTGCTCTAAGATTGCAGCAGCAATGTTGTTTTTTTTTTTCCCACTCTCTCCACAAAAATCCCAAATGCTTCAGTTGGGAATGAAGAGGGGCAATGGGAATTTAATTCTGCCTGCTGAAAAACAAGGCCAGTAAAAACTGAAATGAGCAGATTGTGTGTGATATTTCTGGTGGTACAGAGCCCTACCTGTAATTGCAAAGAAATGGATGTCAGACAGGGCATAAGTGCTTTTTTCTCTGTATAGTCGGAGTTTACATATTTATATAAACATACTGATTTATTTGTAGTGATGCCAGAATAATTTTTTGCTTTTTCTTTTCTACTCCTCTTACATACTTACTTACTTATACCCCTCTTACTCTTACAACTATATACTCTTTATATAGTTTTATGTATTCTCAGTGCTTTTAGCCCACATACTTGTAACTTTCCAAGTCTGATAACTTAGCTGAAACCCACTGTACTGTTAAGCCAAAAGTCCCAGACACCAAGGTCCTCTCCAAAACATATTTTTGTAAACTAAAATAAGCCCATCCAAAAAAAAAAAAGTTCCTCAGAACAGGAAGTTCACTCGAGCCTCTCATTGGGGAATCTTTAATAAATATGCTAATTTGCAAAACCTATGACTGTGTATATTTCAGCCTAACAGTGTACATGCATTTTCAGAGCATTCCACCCAAAGTGCTATACCCAAAAATCCTGGAATAAATACCAAAGTAAAAACCCCTTTTCCCCATAAACCGTGTTTTGGTTTCCATTTTAAAACTGGGAAAAGGCAGCAGTAGAGTTGCAGGGGCTGACAGTGGAGCAGGTCAGTGCAGCTGTCCCTCCCCAGGGGCTCAGGCTGGCGATGTGTGGCTGCAGAGGATCTCCTCTCTGCTGGAGCTCCCTGCTGGGTCCCAGGCCAACAAGGGCTTGCCTTCCTCACAGAAATGCTAAATGTCAGGGTTCACTGGGGGTGCAAAGCAAATACAGAAGGATGGGATTTTGCTGTTTGAGTCTTCTTTATTACCTATATATGAGCATCAGTCTCACTTAGTGAATAACAAAGCGTCCCTTACAGAAAAATCACCAAATGTCTCTCTACCACGGCAGATACAACTTTCTGGGCTAATAGAAAACTGCCACATATATTGTTTTAACTTATTGACCTATCATCTTAACCTCATTCTACTGCAATGCAGTAATTCTTAGCTAATGTCTTAACTTCGTAAAAAATATGTAAAAACATCTAACTTTTAACTTACTCTACAAAATCACACTTCTATTTCTATTTTTTAAACTCTTTACTATCTTACTCAATATGATTCCTTACTTACTTAAAACGCCTTTTACTTTTAACTGACAAAACTACAAATCTATAATTCTTTATTTATTGCCTGTATATACTTCTTATTTCATCAATCCAAACTCCACCCAGGGCCTCAGGTTAAACCCTGAGATGTTGAGGAGATTTCTAGATTCTGTGGAGATTTCTGCTTTCCGATTCCCAGCACCTAAATCTCCCCAAATTTCCGAGGTGAGTGCCACCACTGGCTGCACTCAGGTCATTTTGCTGCAGAGCAGTTGCCAGAGTGTTTACCTCCAGGCCATACATTTATTTATTTGCACCAGTGCATGCTGCTAAAACCCTTGGCTGGCTGGCGTGGCTCGCAGCTGCGTGTGGGCTCAGCCACTGCGTGTGCCTGGCTGCCTCCTAAATGTGCATTTTTATGGCCCTTGAAACTTGGCACAAGCTGTGTTTGGTCGTCAACAACAACAACAAAAGATTGCTAGTGAAATTAAAACCTGGCATCGCCGTCCTCCAGGTTTATTCGCGATGTATTGAAATGGGATTTTCTTGCTAACGTTTCCTGGCATCCATCCAAAGCCCCGCATCTCATAAATTTATATTATCTCTCTCTGCCCTGCTCAGTTGACAGGGCTGTAGCAGCTTCTCATGCAGATCACAGGAACAGCATGGAAAAGTGAAACCAGGAAACTTTCACGTGGGGAGTTTGTATCAGCAGAGAAGTTTTGCCAGGGAGTTAGAGGGCAGGAATCACAAAACCACTGAATGGGTCAGGTTGGAAGGGAGCATGGAGGGTGGTCTGGTCCCACCTTCCTGCTCAAGCAGGATCATCCCAGAGCACAGAGCAGAGGATTGCATCCAGACAGGTCTGGGATATCTCCAGTGGGGTGATGCCTTAGGTTTTAGCTTTTCTCTGTTTCCAGCCCTGCAGTGCCCAGTGTAACTCTGCAGTTCCCTGGAGCTCGTTCAGTGCTGTTCTCTCATGCTCACACTGACATAACAAAGCCTCTCCAGCTCGCTCTCCAAGGACACCCAGACCCTCCTGGGCCCAACAACTGCAAACCTTCATCTTGGGGAGAGCTTGGGGGCAAGCTTGGGCAAATTCCATCCTTGCCTGGCTTCTGCTTGGGCAATTGATGCTGATATCAAAGTGGGAAGAACTCGGGAGCTGTCATTGTCCATTTTGGGATGCACTGAGGCAGGAGCCTCTGGAGCCCAGAGTGTGACCTCTGAAGGCCTTTCCAATCAATCCCTCCTTTATTCCTTTATTCCTGTCTAGTCTCTCTAGGGAGCCATTTAAGGCATCAGGAGGAGACCTCACAACCTCTCTGGACAGTCTCTCCCAGTTTGTGGTCATTGCAGTAAAGAAGTTCTTCCTCATATTCTGGTGGAAATTCCTGTGCATCTTGAAGAGTTTTCAGTATCTGCCTTCAGAAACAAGACCATGGCAAAAGCAGAGCTGAGTCAGGCTGCCTTCTGCAGCGACAGGTTGGGCTTGGAATTGTGGGGCAGGGACAGCAGGGACAGCCTGCCTTGGCACTGAAATTTAGGTGAGGGAAATGAGGTGTTCTGTGAATTTAGACACTCTGCTATCACCATTCAGCTTGCTCAGAGGCACTTCAGTCTCAGCATAGTGATAGTGGAAACAGCTTATCTTGATTTATCTGGGACAGGTGAGCTTGCAGTGTGGTCACTGGTGGGCTCTGCCAGCTCCAGGCTTGTGAGAGGCACACGTGGCAGCTTTGCTCTCAGGAGCTCTAGTCTGGGCTCAGTGAGGGATCTCTGGCTTCCAGGAATGCCAGCTCCAAGCCTTGCTCTTGGAGTCACCCTAATCCCAAATGCAACAATTTCTAAGGTGCTGTTTCATTCGCCCTCTGCGTAACTTCTAAACATTAATTAACACTAAATATTAAGAGGTCAAGTAAGTCAGGTGCACTGGCTGAGCTGAGGAAAAGTCATATCCACCTGCAGGAAATGTTGCAGGGGGAAACAGATGCGTCTCGGTGATAGGAGATGGGAAGGGGATGTTAGGTCATTAATTACTTAGCCTTGCGTAAACAAAACTTAATATTTTGAAAAGTCTCTAATTTAAAGGGAAGGAAAAAATCTTTCATCTTCTGTGCTATTTAACTACATGTCAAGTTGGGTCAATTGGAAAACTTTTGTGTTCATTTCTGCTTTATATATTGATTACTTCTCCATGAACTGTTCCAATGCACTGAGCATCAAGCTAGTTTTACATGGGAAAAGAGCTGAGGAGAGCTAGGCTGCTAAATCTGGGATCCCTAACCCTCTGTATTCCTTCTGGTTTCTCTGGGGAGGATATGGGGTGCAATTTGATTCACTTTCCTGCAGGTTAAAGCTCATTTGACAGCTGGTTGTTGGGGACTTGAGCTGAGATCTTCTCAGAAGTGGTATTTGCTTAGCCTGCTGATTTTCTCAATTAAAAGAGAGGACTTGGTTGAAAACCCAAGTGTGGTGAATGAATGTTCAGGGTTGATCAGGAATGTTGGTGGTTGAGTGGCATTTTGGCTTTGTTTTTTTTTTTTTCCAACTCTCTTCTTTCCCCTTTTTCTGCCCATTTCTTGGTAAAAAAACTTAAAAATCGAGAAGCTGGTAAGCTTCTTTGGTCCAAAACTTATTTAGAATGGAGCAGTTTGGCCATAGGAGAGTGCAGTTCATCGTTTTTTACCATATAAGCTATGAACTCAAGTTTTACACATTATAGGGCCTTTAGTCAAGCACAGACAGCTTTCAGAGAGCGAGCCAGCATTAAATATTAATTTGTAACATCAGAGCCAGGTTCTCCTTCTTCCAGCTGCTTGGCAATGGTGCATTTGGGGTTTTCTGTGGTACTGCTTTTTTACTTTTTTAATTGGCTGGTAGTATTTATTAAACAATATGCTCTGAGAAATTGCTGAAGCTCCGTGCAGCGGAGCTGGGTGGTTTTTCTGGAGAGCTGGATGGTGGAGAGCAAACTTCCCACACAGGAGGCCCTTGCCAAAGATTTATCTTCATATGCTCAGTGGAAATGTAAGGCTGCTTGTGTATATTTTCTGTGAAATGTTGTAAAGTTGAGAATTATTGTTTTCCCAATACAATCTTAAAGCTGAAATACAGTTACATTCCAACATAGCAAATCTGCATTTTGTGCATAAATTACGTCAATATCTAGGAGTAGTGAAATACATGCTGTTAAACATGTCAAATGTGATGATTAAGTGACTGGATTGTTAGGAAGAAAATAGTAATTTTCTGTAAAGCTAAATGAATGATTTGGCACAATGAACTGCAAACACTACTGAAAAAAAAACCCCAAACCTCTGAGGAAGATTTGCTAGTGGAGGATCACGTTTGTAGGCAGTTGGTATTAAAAACAAGAGTGAAAATATTTCAGATTTTCTCAACTTAATTGACAAACTCGTTTCTTCCCCTGACATTATTTTACCTGCTGACAGCTGCGTGGGTGGCTCGGCACGGGGATCTCACATCACTGACACAGTGGCACTCACTGCTGTAAGCTCATTTCTTTGTGTTACTGAGACTCTGTGAGTGCTTCCCAGGATAAACTGCTGCTCTGGAAGGACTGGGCTGGAGCCTGAGAACTGCACTGCAGATCAAGGAGAGAGCTCTGCCTTCTGGATAACTGCATGTTCTATGGACACAGGAGATGCTGGAGCCACTTGAGACCAGTTTTAACTCAGTGGCACTGGATTAGTGAAGGTAGAGGGGTTTTTGGACATCATCGTTGCTACTGACAATGTGTATAAGGAAGAGAGAGATCAGTTTGACTAAGCCCAGGCCAAAATGTTTGAGTTAGCTATTTAAAAGAATCTTCTTATTGGTAGACTAAGTAAACTTGTGTATCAGTGTTTTTATGTTAGTAAACATGTAAACCTTGTCTGCCTTTTGAGAAGCGCTTTGAGAAGGACCCTTTTACCCTCTGTGGAGTACACTGTGAAACCTCAGCCAGGCCAAGGGCAACTTCTCTTTGATCACGAAATGTGCTCGTCTAAGCAGTGGTAACATGAAATAAAAAAGTGAAATCACAAGTAAAAAAAAAGTAAAAAGCCTTCTCAATGTTATTCAAACTTAAACTAAACTGTGACTTTGATGTTCTTGGGCTTCACGTAGAGTGCTTATTGAAGCCTTTCTCTGTATTGTTAGGTCTGTACAGAGCTGTGGTCCAGCCCCTGGCCACACCAATAAAAATAGTGTTGAGTAGCAGTTAACCCATAACTGGTTTTGCACGTTGCTGCGTGCTGTAACTTGAGACGTGGTTAATCTTTCTGTGTTCCCTGGCTGAAAGGGGTGGTCTGTGGGAGTCACTGAGCAGTGTAAGGCCAGCTGCATTGGGAAGGGGATGGAGGGATGCCTCCGAACAGTCAGGAGGTGAAAAGGAGGGGAGAATCCCAGTGATCATCTCTGTCCTCGTGCAGAGAGCGAGGTCTTGCCTAAAGTTCCATCCTGCCCAAAGTGCTGTTGTGCTGAATCCCTGCCTTGGTGCAGCTGGGGTCAGGTTATCCGAGCTGAGTCACACCTCGGTGGTACCAAGTGCTCCAAGGGCTGTTTCAAGAGCAGGGTCTGCGTGGGTGCCCAGCCTGGCAGAGATGAGCAGCAGTTACAAAGCACACCAGAACTCTGCACCGTCTGCCTGCGTTTCCTGTCCTCTTCTGCCCTTCTGTGCTCCCAGCCCAAAAGGAGATGCCAGTGTGTTAGCAGAAACTCGTGCAAGCACAGCTCGCAGAGCTGACCAGAAACCTACCTCACCTTCTCAGCTTTCCCTGCTGATTATGGCTTGTGCTGCTGGAGCGAACCACATCGTCCTCCGTCGGACTTATTCACCCTTACTGAGATTTCAGAAAGCCTCCTTTACCAGATTGCCTCATTCAAGGCATCTGGCCAGAGCACTGCTGCCACATTAAGCAGCAAAAGGCTCAACAGGGAGAAGGAGGACCCATAGCTAGAAGGACTGGGAGACCCAGTAACAGCAGAGCCAGCTAAAGCTGCTGTTCTCAGTGCTGCTGGGTTTGAAAACATGGATTGAAAACATGGATTCCAGGGCCTCAGGGGAGAAACAGCTACCAGCAATAGATGAGGGTCAACTCAGGAGTTACTTCAAAGATCCTGTCTGAGTCTGTAGTCCTGTCTGCAACCAAAGGTGATCAGCAACCCCTGGGATCCAGAAGACAAAAGTCAGCTAACTTTTTTCCTGGTGGAGTCTGTGTCTTATTTTCGCAGGAGTGCCAGTATCTATCTCTGTGCTCCCTGCTCCTTGTGCTTCCTTGAGTCTTCATTGCTCTGGATGGAAATTGTGGCAGAGTTGTGGTATTAGGTGCATGTTGTCATTCCAGGTTTATGTTCTGAGCAGCATGACATCGACACAGCGCGAGAGGTAGTGTCATTGTTTGGTGCAGAATTTGCATTGCAGTATCTGAGCTGTTTCTGGGGTTATTTGTTGTGACTTCTTAAGCATGGTCCCTTTTAGATAGTTGCTTCTGTTGTTTTTAATGGAAAAGTCTAACTTGCTACCAAATAAAGAAGTTATTTTTTTATTTGATGGAGATTTTAGGGTCACTCCCTCTCTGTTCTAGAGGAAGAGTGATACCCTTTCCCATATATACACATAAGTAAGGAAGTTTTTGCATCTGCAGCTGTCAGGAATGTACTTTGGCTGATGAATGCAGCCTAGCTTAAAAGCAAGATCCCATAGTGGGTCAGTTAAGCTTTATTGGTCTGCCAGAGCAGATTATCATTTTATTTAACCAGAGAAGCAGTTTTCATTGTTACTTTATTGCCAAGGGTCTGTCAGCGTTTCCATTAGAACCCCCCTATTTTCAGGGATTTGAGTAGACTTGAGATTTAAGTGTTCTGGTCTAAGACTTGGCAAGCGTGTTCTTAGATCACCAGCGGATATTTTCTTTATGAGATTTTAAAACAGTCAGCTGTTTCTTAAATTGTAGTGAAGGCAAGAGGGTTTTTTCCTCTTGGTTAAACAGATAGGACTGGTTTTTTCCATCTCATTTATTGCAACTAGATTCATTAAAAATAATCCCCTATTCTGTTGTTTAAAAGGGGAAGAAAGAGGGAGGAGAAAATGGAATTATCTTCCTGCTGCCCTGTTCTGTTTGCCATGCCTCAAACCCTTCCCTTTGGCCTGTTTGGTGAAGTCCCACCCACCCTCTCGGTCCCTTCTCTCCACCTCTTTACTTATTTCCCTTCAGTGTATTTACACTCTCACTGCGTTGAGTTGCAGGGTTTGTTCTCCTTGCTCCATTCCTCCTCTTTGCTTTCCTGCTTCATCCTTCCAGCACTCGGTTCTGATGAATCTGCCTGTATTACTTTTCTCCAACAAGCTCTGATGTACTCTTAGGTGATACATCATACCTGTAGTAAATAGAAACTTTCTGCTTAACTACAGATAGTAATATACTTTGCTGCTTAACTGAAAAACATGTGCATGACTTTTAGTTGAGTGCTGCAACTTCTCAGTGCTTTTCTGAGACGTTGCTGTGCCTCTAGAGCAAAGTACTTTTGCATTCCTTTTTTTCTTAACCAAATCTTTTAATGTAGACTGCAAAAAAGTGAAGTGTGATTGGCATAGAACGGCACTGTGGGTTTTCATGGCTGAACTCTTTTAGTCATTTCCTGAGAGCTCGGTGCAGAGATGTGACAGCCCAGGAAGCGACGGCAGGCTCAGCAGTGTGCTGTTAGCAGTCGGTGTGCTACAGGTGAGGGCAGGTCCTTCTCCTGGACATGTAGGAATGCCTGGTTCTGGGACTGGTGCTCAAGGTCTTCAGGAAGAACCTCTGCTGTTTTGCAACTCACAGCTGTGGACAAAGTAACTGGGGATGTAGAATGGTGAGTGAGGAACTTACGGCTACGTGACTACTAAGCAACGAGGAATGTAAGCAAAACGCCGGAATCCAAAGGGAGGAAGATGAGTGCTTTCAAAAAGCATCATAGCCTCTCTCCCAGGACCTTCAGAAGATCTTTGTCAGACCAAGGTGCTGGCACAGCTGCCCTGAAGGACTATCATTGGCACCACCGAAGGAAAAGCAAGAAGTTGAATAAACAGATGAGTTTTGACTCAGAGAAACCTTTCGGAGCGTACAGGTGGCAGACACATCCTTGGCTTCCCTGGAGGGTAAGCAAAAGAGAGAGCTCCTCCAGCTCGAAGGGGGAATGCAGTGACCCGAGTCTTTCCAAAAGTTCTGCGAGCATGAATGCTGCCAGTGCTGAGGATCTCCACGAGGAGCCAGCTGAGACGCTCTTCCCGATGAGGAGCAGGCCATGGCGCGCTCCCTTCAGGCGCTCTCTGTCGGAGCCCGTGCAGCCCAGCGGGAATGCTGTGCCCTCCCTGCCCGCCGTGCCCTCCCTGCCCACCGTGCCCTCCCTGCCCGCCGAGCACTCAGGCTTTTTAGGTCGCGGCATCTTCTCCTCTCTCTCAAGTAGCTTTTCGAAGATACTGAGCCGAAAGGGAGACCCTGTCAGCGAGTCCATAACTGAAGGGAAGACAGAGGACAGTCAAATTGGTTTGAGTGCAGGTAATGAACTCACTTTTGTTTTGTCCCACTTCTGTTTGTGTAACAGGTGAGTGCAGTGAGACATACGATGATTGCTTAAACTGTTTCGCACCTTGCCTTTATTGACGTGATGTTGGTGATGCTCTGATGTTCCATCTTAATTTTTAAAAGGCAGCTGAAAAAAAAGGGCCTTTTCCTGATAAGGAAGTGGCATGAGATGTTTTGGTGCATGCTTTAAGACTCAGATGTCCCTTTAAAACAAGCATCACCGGGTGGTAGCAGCAGCATTTCCTTCTCAAGTGCACCCTGTGTGTGGTATGTGCAGTCCTGCGGGCTCAGGATCCTCTGTGGTGCTGTGCTGCCCTGATTGATGCATCAAACCTGCTCCTGTCAAGGAAACACAAGGGAGACAGAGAAGTCAGGCTGTCTTTTAAACAGAGCTCCAGACAGTGGAGTGGATCTAGTTCCTCATACCAGATTCTCCATTTCGTAATCAAGCAGCTGAATTGGTGTCTGCTCTCTGGTGGATGCCAAGGACAGCCGTGTTGCAAGGGTTTAGCCAGCTGGGACTGAGGTCAGCAAGATGCCAGGCTGAGATTTCATTTCAATCTACCCTGCTGGTAACAACACTCTTAAGGAGGGTGGAAAAAAAGAGATGGGGGAAAGGGGATAAACTTGCTTTTTTTCTCAGGCTTTTCTGAAAATTTCTAGTGGGCTACCCAGCTTGAACTCGGTAACTGATGATGCCTGGAAAAAAACCCACAAAGTTTAAATTTGTAATAAAACCAAAAATTAACTTTCCTTCTCCCCAAAACCTCGGCATCTTTCCAGAGTCTTCCAGATTATCATGTTAAAAACCTGACAACATCTGGATACAGTTGAGGCTGCTGGACAAGTAATCAGTATTCCAAAAAATTCAGTAGTAGTAGTGAAAGAAGAATATGCTATGTCTGCAGGGGTGTTCAGTCTTTCAGTCCCAGTGGAATGTCCCTGACAGGCTTGTGTTTGCTATTCTCGTTGCTTTAAAACAAAAACAAATGACCAAAAAGAAGAAATAACTAAGAAGAACTAAGCCCATTTATTTACAGTCACAGATTCATTTCTCCAAGACCTTTCTCAATAAATTGTGTGGAACACATGGAGGGAAAGAGAAAGTAACAGAACTACTTTTTTTCTTTTTCTGTTGAAGTCTTCTCGTTCAGGAGTTGGTTGGGTTTTTTCCCCTCTGTATTTATTCAGATTAGGAACAAAGGTTTCTACTGCAGGCTCTCACTGTTGTTGAGACCTTCTGGGAAGGTATTCTGTGTGATATGAGCATATTGGAGCAAAATCCCACAGTTTATGAAGGGCAGAGCATCCTCCTTTCCTCTGTTCTGGTGCTCTCTGATAATACCAATTGGTTCTCTCATAATTCATAACTATTGCCAGTGGCTGTGTTATTGGGATGCTTTGCTTTCAGTACTGTGGAAAGTAAACAAAGGAAAAGGATTATTTGTGAGAAGGCACTGCTTGGTAAATACTTTGTTTCAGCTGTGGGATGGTGATGGAGCCTTTGGGGTGCGCCAAGCCTCTGTCTGAGCCTGCCAAAACTGGTTTTGCAAAGAGAGTCACAATCCAGGAACTGAGAGAAAAACAATGGGTCTCTAGATTAAAAGTCAAACTCTCTCGAGGGAGGAAACTGTAGCTGAGAAGGTGTTTGGGGAAATCAGTTTGATGAAGCCACCCATAAAATCACTTGCAACAGCCAGGTCCTGCTTGGGCCACTTCACAGGAAAACAGCTTTTGGTGGGATGGACAAAATGCCTCCGTGGGGTTTGTTTTCACCCTTTGCCATCACAAACATTCGATGTCTGATCCCTCTAGTAGATGGCAGCTTGTGTTTAACAGAACCAGTCCACCCTGTAAGAGGTGCAGTTGTGTGGGATGTACAGTCAGAGGACAACTGATTGCTCTCCACTGGTTTTATTTTTCCTTAAAGAAGTGCTGCCTATGCCATAATTAGCTGGAGCTGCTGGGCAGAGGCTTCTGCCCTGTGCAGGACTGTAGGCTGAGACCTGCTAAAAAAGTGGTAAAACTTGTGGGCTCCTGGGGTTTAGATCTGAGGTCTGAGGGAGGTGACTTGAAGATAAAAGGGGTGACAGAAATACACATCTGTCATGTTCTTCAACCACAGTCAGGATGCTCAGAAGGGGTCAAATCTTTTGTTCTTCCAAAAAATGCACGAGTTTAATTCCGTGGGGGCCACTGAATTGTCCATTGACTGTTTTGGTGCTTGAGAGGTCAGAGGGTGTCTTTCCATGCCTGTAGTCATGTGTAATGTTCAAGTAAAAATCCAAGAAAACGAATGTATTCCTCTCCACGAGAAGCAGAACTTGGTAATCCTCATGCAGCTGAGATCTGTGGTAAAAGTGCTCAGGCACTCAAACCAGCCACAGCAGGGTGTGAGACATGGGCTTTCTCCAAAGCATGCAAACAGCTTTACACGGAAAAGCTTGATCAAAAGTCCCCCAGGAAATGTCTGTTTGGGCAGAAATTCTTGTCACAGTCACTGAAACCCAAGAGACCTTTTCTGTGTTGTGAAATCCACGGTGGGAGAGGCATGCTTTGGACTTGAACCAGAAGAACCCAGGGGTGCACATTGTGTCTCTCTTCTGTCCCCAAGGAGCCAAGTCCTCCACTTCCACAGCCTCACTCAATTAAAAGTATTTCCACTTTCCTCTGAAATACTTGGAGATTATCAACTTTTTTTTAAAGTTTGTCTTTCCTTCTAATGCTTGCCTGGGCCTCTTGTGTTTTGCTTCATCTCTGCGCCAGAATTGCAGAGGGGTTCCCTTCTCCAGGAAATGCTTAGCTCCCAAAAGAGGACCAGTTGTTTTCATGGCAGCTTGAAGAGGGAAGTGGGATTTAAAAAGAAAAGAAAAAACAAGATCTGGGTAAATACTTTCCAGTTGGTCTCACAGTCTAGGAAGCATGTTCAGCCACTGTTTCATCAGTTCTTGGCTGTGGAAATCCCTCCTGGATGGACTCACTCATCCTCTTAGGCGATGAAAGATGCTGAAGCCCGGGAGAGCTGCATCCTCTGGCTCTGCCCAGAGCCCTGGTGGGATGCAGGAGCTCCCTGATGCTGCTGCAGGGCTTTGGGGGGCAAGGGCACACAGGGAGGGCACAATCAGCAGGAATAGCAGAGCTCTCTCCTCATGTGCTGTGTGGGTCTGCCCAGGAGCAGCCAGGGCTGCCTTTGGGTGCAAATGAAGCACTTTTGGTGCATGTCTGCTGATCAGTAACCACTCCTAGAGCTGGACACTTGGAGCTGGCATTGCCACCGGCATGGGCAAAGCCTGAAGGTAAAAGGTCTCATACTCGCTATCATTTACTGCTTAAGAAATCTAAGAACATATTAATTGCTAGTAAATTTGTCAACTTGAGGAAGGAGAAGTGTCATTCTGATAAACTTGCTGATGGAGAACACGCCATGATATGGGTAGAAAGAAGATAAGGAAGGAGCTGTGCAGACAAAGCCTTGGATGCCAGGGTTGTGGGTGAGCAGCTGCACCTGTTCTTATTATTTCTGAGTATTACCGGTGACCCTTTCACACTCTTGAGAATGAGTTTGTGAGAGAGTTCTCAGATAACATTTATTTCGCTGTTGCTTATCTGGATCTCAGGGTGATGTGCATTTAATTGCAGACTGATGACAAAATAATCCTTCAGTAGAATGCCTTACCTATATCTTCCCAGGCTATCTCTTGGTTTGAGGGGGTGAGGGTAAACACTGATTTCTTTTATTTACTGTGTGTTTAGTTTGCACAATTGCTCCCTTGTTAATATTTTTATAAGGACAATTTTTCAAAATTCCTTCTTTCTCTTTCATTGCCTGCATAAAGATATGTTTCTTCAGTCTTTTAATTTTGATTTCAAGCTCTCATTCATTTTATAGAGGATTTTTTGTGCCTTGAGTGAGAGAGAATATTTCATATCCTTGCTTTTCCAGAATTGTTTGGGGTTTTTTTATAATTCACTAAAGTTATTTGAACTCTGTGCTTTTTTAAATATCTTTATACTCCAGGTTTATTAAATTTTATTTCTTATATATTTCCATATAAACTTATCTAGAGATTTGTATTTTCCCATTTATAACTCAAAACCAAGGCAGTTCCCTGTTCAATTTCTTTCAGCAATTCCCAAAATACAAAGCTGTTTCTTCCTGAGTAGGAATTTAGTATTTATTACTCATTGGAGCAGCTTTTCTGTATTCATGTTTTTAAAACCACTTGCTCGTTTTAGAAGCCCTTCTACTGACTCATGTTCCTCCACTCCCAAATCTCTTTTGCTCTTAAGTAGTTTATTTTTGGTGGAGTTTTTATTAGGGAAGTTTTACACAATTGAGCTTATTCATGTGTTCCCTGAAGTGCTGCGCAAATGCCTTGTGCTGTGAAACCTGATGTTGTTGTTGAAAAGTGTAGTCTTAATGTTCAAACTCCTTTAATTATCAGAGCAGAGTCAAGATAGCTGCCTGTACAAAATCCCTCGTTGCATTAAACTGTAGTTTGGTGTGGTTATAAATATGAAAATCCCACATTGCTGTCCGGTTTCTCTCTGTGTTTTAAACTGTGGTGTGCTCTCGTGGCAGTAGATGTTGTGTTAACGTGGTATATTTGAAATTACAGGGGTGTGGGGATGCACAGGGAGCACTGCTGGCATTTGACAGCTTTTAAGTATCCCTTAAACATCCCTCCCCACTACTTCCTTTTGCCTGGTTCATCCCAGGCATTGTAACGTTTCATGTGGGCAGTAGGCTAACACTGTGCAGCTGAATATTTATGAACACAACGTGAGATAATTAGCCATAATATCCGCAGCCAATAAAATTATGTTTATCTGATTTTAATCCCACTTAATGGATGGTGTCTCTAAGCAAGCAGTTGTGGTCACTTCAGCGCTGAGTGGTGATTTTCATGCATTTAGTCCCCAGACCACTTAGTCAGACTCCAAAAATTCACATCCAGTACGACTAATGAGGATGTTGATGTTTGTAAGAGCTATTTTCTGACTCAGGGAATCGTGGAGAGAGACTGGCAGGGTGTCATGTTCCAGGATGCTTTTTGTAGTTTTTCTGGTCGGTGTCTGTGGGGCTGCTGGGACGTTGTGCTGCTCGTGCAGAGGAGTCTGACAGCTGGTGCACGCAGGAATATTATCTGTGATTACCTCGAGCATGAGAAATTATTGCCTGGGAATTATCTGAGGAGAGGGTGATCGTGTCCTGGAGACATCTTGTCTCCTGTGTTTTCTTTGCAGGGAGAGAGGGGATTGAAGAGATGCAGCTTTGTTAGAGGCAGCCAAAAAGTGGAAGTGCGGAGATGAGGAGAAAGGGCTCCCGGTGAAGTAAAGCTCTGGGGTTTTGGTGGGAGAAGCTTTTCCTTTGATAACAGGCCAGACAGGGTCAGAAAGAGGTGGCTGGAGGAGGAAAAGCAGTCTTTGCTTTCCAAAGGAGAAGCCGTGTGTGCAGAGGGCGGATTTGGAGCCTTTGACAAAGCTCTGTGTTCCAGCTGTGGAATCCCTGGAAAGAGAAACATTGGCTGTGAGACCCAACAGGGAAGGATGTCCCGGAGGGCACTGTGAGATGCTCGTGGCCCAGGGCTGTCTGCGGGATGGCAGTACCTGCCCCACAGCCCAGGAGGGGCACAGACTGGTCCTTGCCAATCCCCTCGAGGGGTCAGCAAGCCCAGGCTTGGGCAGTGTGAAGGAAACTGTGTTAGACTCTTCTCAAAATTCAGTGTTCTTCTCAAAGACAGGCCTAAATCGCAGCTGCCAGAGGGTACAGAAAGGGGAAGTGTACCCAGCACTTCAGTTCCTGCTAAGCTTATTTGACACTGGAAATGGGAGCCTTAACTCTTCCTGACACACAGACATTTAGGGCCTGTAGTGAGAGGGTAAGTTCTGCCCTGGTAAAATTTTCTTGGGGCAAAGCTCCCTGGTTTGCATTTGCACAAACGCTGCCCGTAATGGAACTTGGCGCGAGATGGAAATTGCCTGCGTGCTTACAGAGCGAGCGCTTCCTAGGCACATTGACCCTTTTTTCCTTAAAATAACAAACCCAGAGGAAAGCAGTTGGGTTTTAGGCCTTTGGTTTTTTTCCAGATAACAAATGGTGCAGATTTGCAGTGCTAACAGTATGTGATTTAGGACTCAAAGCAGTGGCATTTTAGAAGTAAACATGTGCAAGATTATCTCTGTGCACTTATTTATCCCATTGCTTTGCTATAGACTTACTTGATTGCTTGCTTTAACTAATTAACTTGTGTTATCATTTAGCCTTATGCTTTCTGTGGTGATACTTTCTCTGTGGTAGTTACTCAAGAGGCTCTTTAAACTCTTCTGAAATAAATACTTCATAATCCTGTAAAACATCACTTGTTTAAAGGAAGCTGTTTATGTAAACAATAGACTAATGCATGAAACTCTTGACATGTTAGCATCGAAACCAACTGTCCCCCGAGTGGTTTTGTTCTTACTCTGAGGAAAGCTGAAGCTCGACATCTGGTCTTCTGTGGGCAAGAGAGCTTTTTACAAGTTACGGCAGTGCTTGTTCAAATGAAGTTAAAAAATACTTCCTACTGAGAAGGTGACAAAAAAAAAAATTACTGAAATAGCTTCTTAAAGAAGCTCATGTTTTAGAGAGCAGGCATTCTCTGTCTTTGTGCCTTATGGGGAGTAAGCTGGTCATGTTAATCTGTGCATTTGGTATCGAAGATCCTTCTCAAAACATGGGCATTTAGTAAGGACATGTAGTGATAGGATTAGGGCTTATGGTTTTAAACTGAAAGAGGGCAGGTTTAGTTTCCATATTCAGGAGAGATTCTTCCCTGGGAGGGAGGGCAGGCCCTGGCACAGGGTGCCCAGAGAAGCTGTGGCTGCCCCTGGATCCCTGGCAGTGCCCAAGGCCAGGCTGGACAGGGCTTGGAGCAGCCTGGGATAGTGGGAGGTGTCCCTGCCTGTGGCAGGGGGTGGAACAAAATGATCTTTAAAGTCCCTTCCAACCCAAACCACTCTGTAGTTCTATGGTTCTGTGAAAAACGACTTGCCTGCAAACTGCAGCAGAGAGGAGCCAGATGAGTGACAGTGATGTGTGAGAACAGGAGTGAGCACAAACCCATTTCTGCAGTCAGATGTGTTTGTTTTTGCCAGCTGTCACCACGCATTGCTATTGATGCTGTCTGCAGGTTTGAGACTTCAGGGATCAGAATTATGTGAGGTTTTGAGGCTCGAATTCTAGTTCTTGAGGTTTGCTAATTGTGCAAAGATCTCTCGTTCTTTTTGCCTTTCCTTGCCACAGACAAATCCCTCTTTCTAAAAAGTTAAGTGCGAGAAAGGACCCTGTCAAGTCCAATGGCAAGTTGTAAGCAGTCCTGCCTATTCATTTTATGTCTGACTTCGGCTGCTTTTGCATGTTTTATAGGTATTGAAGAGCTTTCCTGTATTCCATACTCTGACTACTGCCAAGTAAAATCTTCTGAGATGATCAGATATTTCTGTTACGATGGTATGGTCAGAGTTTTAGCTGCCTCTCACTCATCCTAAGATGAGTTGCTGTTGATTTTCTTCTACTTACATCTATGAATTTGCAACCCATTTTCATAGAAAAATATAGTAGCCCTTTTGATGTAGATACTCTTAAAAGCAATTTTCCTCTCACAGTCATTTCGTGACACAGATGCTTTGGCAGGCAGGTTTGGCAGGTTTTGACAAAGCACTACAAAAAATCTGCCGAACTTTAAAATCTTGCAGTGTGTCTCCATCTACCTTCCCTTTCCCATTAGCTCTGGCTGCACTTGTACACAAGAAGAGGCTTTGTTGCTAGCACAGATCCAGGCAGTGCCACTGAGAGAACTGCCTGTGAAGGGAAGAAGGTGAACACACAGATCCAAACAGCTCCCAGTCGCCTTCGCTCATCTCCGCTCACGCAATGCCTTTTTTTAACATCACTGCTGGGGTATTTTGGCTGTGTCCTGTATAAATAGCCTCTCTCAGTAACCAGTTCCTCTGCCAGCTTCATGAAGCAGTGAATCCTTGCATGCCTAGTGTAGCACGGTGCTGCTTGTGCAGGCTGGGCTGATTGAGTGCGTGGTGCTCAGCCAGGGGAGGATTCTGGCTGTGGGTGGTTGGTTGGTTGGAGGTTTCCTGTCGGCCCTCCTGTAGCTGATAAAATGAGTATGGTTCCAGCCACTGATGTCCTGTGTGACAGTCTGTTCCTTTATTGGGGTAGTACTTAAATGATACTGAGACTTACTCTTACAGAAATTAGGATGGAGTTTTGAAAAGCAATGGGGAAGGAAGGGATAAATGTTCAGTCTGTTGTGGCAGAGACAAATTGAATGTTGGTTTTCATTATTTCCAACTGTGACTTCCACCCCCACTTGCATATGCAACTGTCATGTGATAATTTGGCTCTTCTTTATGCTATGCCAGTGTTAGGCCTGACCTGTGTCAGTAAAAGCCTTTCAGTCCAGAAGATATGGTCTGCAGCACAGGGCATCTAGGAGGGGGTAAAGTACCCTGGCAGGGTGGCAGGGGAGGCCCTTGTGGGGTTAGCCATCAAGAGGTTTGTGTATCTTCTATATGTCTTTTTTATATCTTTTACTGTTAATATAGAATCTCAAGGAGATGTCTGAGGTAGTCACCATGGTACTTCAGCAAAGACAGTTGTCTTGGGGTGATTTTATGATGTGTATCCCATGTTGCCCTCTCTATGCCAAGAAGTGGATTTGGTGCCTTTAAAACTGGATGCGAAAGAAAAAAAAGCCAGATGAACTTTTCAAAGCAGTTTTGTGCTCCAGAGTCACTCGGACTACTCCTCTCTGAGTTCTTCTGCAAGGGGAGATTGCTGCTGCTGCTGCAGAGAGGGGAGGAAGCACTCTTCCTTGCTTCCCAGCCAGCTCTCAGCTCTGTTTCTTTGGAGAGAGATGGAGAGTTCAATTCCTGTGTTTCCCTGAGGCTTTAGTTTCTTCTTCTTCTCTTCTGGGCTTGTTCAGAACACCAGAACATCAACACTTCCCTGAGAAATAATTCTTTTCCCAAACAAATTTCCTCTGAAATTATCTCAAAGCGAGACCCTGGTGTATGTGATTAATGCTAAGGACAGAGCAAACCAACGTAGGTTGGGAAAAGGCCGTGCAAGGTTCTCTGGATCTTGGCCCTGCCAAAATCCTGTGCTTGGCCAAAATCAGGCCAGTGGTGAGTGCTGGTGAGCACAGGCCAGGCCTGGGGAGCTGGGACTGCTCTGGGGTCTACCCAGACCCAGCACAGCACTGCTAATGCCGTGTTCCCCCAGCTCACAGGGATGGCACTGCTGTGTACTTTGGCTGGGCTAACATTTATTTCCAGCTGCTGTACCCACAGCAGCAGGGAGCCACAGAACCTGCCATGGAGCTCCTTACTGTAATGACAGTTCCTTAGCTCCTGCTTGGATATATACTCTGAAAGGGGAAGACTTCTTTCCAGGAGATACATTTCCCCGTCTTCGTTGTGGAATTTCTTCTGAGCTTTCTGTGAATGCTTCCTGCCTATAAACAGAAGTGGAGGCCCTTAAATAGAATCGAAAAATGCCCTTTTTTTTTTTTTTTTCTGGGGGGAATTATACGTGTAGAGCAGGAGTTTTGAGTTACTTTGACAAAAGACATGAACGGCTCAAACATACTAATTGAAAAATTTGTGTTTGCACAGGAACCAAAACAATTTATTGGGTGCATATGTGGTGTCTTGTAGAGGCAGCAGCCACCAAACGCAGGAGCCTGGCTGTGCTGTGCAGCATATGTGCCCAGACTTCTGACACCTTCCTGCTCTTACTGTGGCCACTGTGATTTCCAGCACAGCCCTGAAACAGGGGGGTTTTATCTGCAAAAGGGGACAAAGTCTGCAGGTGAGAAAGAAATGCTCCCATGCAGTATGAAGCCAGCTGAGGTGCTGACACTGTCCTGGGTTTGCATGGTTGTGCTCGGGTGTGGAATGTTCAAATGGATGTCGATGTGCTTAGGGTCACTTTAATGGTACAAATCCAGGTGGGTGTGTTATAGGTGCACTTAGACATGTGGACTTAAGGAGACCTGTCCTGAGAAATGGAAACTAGGGAGCACAAGGGAAAGAAAAACATCCTTGGAGAGTCAGACGTTTCCGAATTGTCGGGTACACAAATGGAAAGAAGCAACAGCGTAGAGGCTCATCAGCCTCCCTGCCTGCCCCCAACAGGCCCAGCCTGAATTAAAAACACATACAGCAATCTCCACTCCGAATAACTTCTGCATGGCTATATAATTTCAAAGAGAAATGCTTTCAGGGTGATGATAGGTTTTGTCTACATCTGTAATGTCTCATTTGTCTTTGGATACCCAACAGCCTTCGCTTTGTTTATTCAGAGCTAAGCAAACATGAAGCTGAATGTACTTTTCAATGATCAATGTAAATCAACGTGAAAAATGGAAATCATTATGAAACATACACACACATATATATTTAGTGAGGTTTGCTAGATTGATTGCTCCTAGACCTAGAGCTCGGCTCCTCTTACGTGCAGGGAATTCACAAAGAGACAGCCATAGCCCAGGGACAGTGAAGTGTGGTCACTGATGGATAAAATAAAATTCAAGTCTGTTTGCATTTTAATGGATTTTAATCACATGAGAGTTTGGAGGGGAAAAAAATAGATTTTTTTTTTTTCCTTTCATCATTGTGTCTGATTGCTTCAGGGCTAACAAAAGTGGTCCCAGGTACTGAGATACCATTTTCAGTCCTTGTGCTCTTGTTAAAAAAAGGCTTTTGCAAAGACAAGGGATGTGCACAATCATCATTAGTCACGGAGAGCAGGACAAATAGTACTGGTCTGTAGATGTGGCAAGGAAGGCAGAGCTTAAAAGTTTTTGGCAAACTAAGTAGTGAGGAGGAAATGAACAAGATGCCATGGATGGTTTTTATCACCAGAGATTTACAAAAATAAGCTTGACATCCGTCAGGGGTTGGGGGGTAGGGTACCATCCAGCTCTAACCATGTGGAAGCAGCACCATCTGTCTCTGGCAAACTAAAACTCTTGAAAAAAGGGAGTTGTTCCTTAGTCTTTCACTCTTTGATGCTGCCTCTCATCTGTTTGTCATTCCTGCTGTCTGCGACACGATCTTCATATGTGTTTTAAATGTTCTTGCTTTGTGCTGCTGGCAGGGACCAGCTCTGCCCAGCTCACCACTCCTGCTGTCCCTGCTGCTGCTGCCTCATTCCTGCTTTGTCAGCTGCCTGTTTCCTCTGGAACTCCATTCCTTGTGCCATAATATTGGGTGAGATTTATCCCTCAGCCCCCAGAAATAAGTTTTTGTTCAGGAACACCGTTGCTAAGACAGCTAACCTGGGTATTTTGTGATAATACTGTCACTAAAAAGGAAAAGGAAATAAAAAAGAGAAGGGGGAGCAGAGTGTGCAAAAAATGCCAAGGTATTTTATGAAGGGCAGAAAATAGAGAAGCTCACTCTTTTTGCCCTGTATTTTCTTTTGTTATGTCACTAAGTGGAATGTTTGTGTCTGTTTATACTCTGATTCCTTGTGCGTTTTGAAATCTCATTGTACTCAGTGGTGGAAAATTGGCTGCTTAAGTAAAGGCATGTTAAGGACAGCTCTCTACAGTAGCTGGAAGGAAATGCTTCTCTAATGTATTGTCCAAGTTGGTTCTAGTTAATAGTCTCTCGGGTATGTGAACTTTCCTTGGCTTCTCCACCCATCTTCTGGCAGCAAACCGAATTCTAAGCATTACTATTTAAAAATAAAATAATTAATAAAAATCCGTGCTGCCCTTCTAAATGGTTTCCCAATCGGAGTGAAATGTACTTCAGTAATAACTCATAAAATCACTGGTGTGGGTTGATTATTCCTACTGGGGAGGGGATCCCCACTCAACAGCAACATAAAGTAAATCTCTTCAAAATATTATAATTACTGCATTTCTCTAACAATCCTCCTCCCCCTTTCCCCCTGGTCTGGTTGGATTTACTGTTATGAGATGCAATTGCTCAGCAGGACTGCTAATTAGATGTTACCAGGCCTGTTTCTGCAAGGTTGTGACCTATAAATTTCTGTTTAGCATTGCTGGAGGACAGACATTTTTCTCTTCACTGGTTATTATTTATCCTTGCTGAGTTCATGTGTTCTCCTTCTAGGATTTTGGAGAGGACCACCTGTGGCTTTACCCTTCGGATAGGAGGGGGTTTGGATTGCCATGGGAGCTTTGTGATGTCAGTTTGCAAAGCAGACAGCAGGGAAGACATCTGGGGACAAGTGCATGTTTGTGCTCAGGCATTAGATGTAAATAGAAATTAAAATATAATTTAAAATAGAAATTTACGGTATAAAAATCTGGCTCAAAAATACAATTCAGCTAAAAAGCAGCGTAGTGAAGAACAGAAGGTTTGATCTTCACAAAGTTTATATTTTATAGCTTTTGGGGAGCAGAGCAGGAGTAAGGAGGAAGAAAGTAAGTAGGTAAGGGCTCAAGGGTATGTAGAGGGTGTTTGGGGTGAGGATGTGGCCTTTATTTGTCACAGCCTAAGCTACTGGAAAGGGGAGGAAGCATTAAGGAGAGGGAAAACCCAGCTGAGAAATACCTGAAATGCTGCACCCTACCTGCAGATCCTTTTAATTAGCCAGCCCATCCTCAAAGGATCCATTAATTGTGCTGCTTGGGCTTTGCCAAAAGCACAGGGAACCTGCTCCACCTGTTCAGGTGGTACCTCAGGAGCCTTGAGCTCAGCATGGCAAAACCATCCAGACCAGGCCAGCATGCAAGAAACATCCTTCCCATGACGTGGGGTTAGCTCAGCACTGGCAACTCTCTGCCTACCACTGGTGCTTCTTCCTGTGTGGCCTCTTCCTTTCACAGCTGCTTTCCCACAACACAGATCCTGAAGTGGTTGGGATCCTAAAGAGCATCCAGTTCCAGCCCTCTGCCGTGGGCAAGGACATCTTCCTCTGGACTGGGTTGCTCCAAGCCCTGTCCAAGCTGGTTTTTGAAACTTCCCTCCAGCTTCTCTGGGCAATATCACGCAGAGTAGGCAAGAAGAAAGAAATCACCCATTATATGCTGAAATTCTGGAACAAAATTAAGCTTGATTTGCCAGTCCTGACGTTGTGTGGTAATGAGGAGAGCAAAGCACTCTGAGCCAGGAGGCTCCTGAGCCTTGGTGCCAGCCTGCAGCTCAGTGTCCTGCTTTGACCGTGTCGGTGGTGACCTCCTCGTGCTTAACCAAAGGGGATTTTTCTCCCCAAGCCGGCTTTCCCTCACTAAACCAGGTGAAATAATGGGTTAAATTACACAGAGAAACCAACCTCAGATAACCTTTAACTGAAGGTAAAAGGGTAGAGCTGATGAAAGAGGTACTACAGGTCGTTGCTGTACTGCATTAAACGTGGGATTCAGGTTATTTGCCATAAGACATCTCTTTGCATAAATCTAAATATGGCTCAGCATCCCCATTGCACTTGTATAAGTTCCAGTCTCCTTCTTCTAAAGTTTTGTGTCTGAACTATCATTAAATGTTGAGAAAAAGTCCAATCTTTTGTATGCAAGTGTTGATTTCCTGAGATGCAGGAAGGTTTTTCAGATGTTAGTGGGAAAATGGAATGAGGAGCATTCTGGTGCTTTTGCTTTTAAGTAGGTCAGATCAACGAATTGGTGTGTAATTAACCTGGTGGGTCCAGGTTCTTCTGAAGACGTTTTGAAGATGCCAGAAGGAAGCAGAATGGGTCTGTCTGAATAGCATGGGGAGTACTGCAGGGCTTCTTGTACTTTATATTTGAATCCCTTGAGGAGGTCCCTTACTGTGTCATTTGTTTTAAGTGGTTAAAATATGAAAGCTAACTTTAGCCGATGTGCCTGAATGACCTGGTGAATATGCAAAACAATGCACATTATTGCAGCAGGTTTTAGTGTCCTGTGAACTCTCCCTTTGACAAGGGAAATAAACTCCCTCTGTGAGACATTAGCAGTGCTCACAACTCTTCTTTTCCCTTCTCCCCATAGTGTGTCGAGGCAAGAAAGAACCCAAATCCAAAAGAAACACCTAACTGCTTGTATGTCTGCCCAGCCATCAAGAAAAATTCAGGCTGAAAACAGCTAAAATTGTACAGCAGCAATGGGCTGTGCAGTGGTGGCAGGGCGAGCAAGCATTTAATGCATCATGTGGGTTCTTTGTGAATGTTTTTCCATATTATTCTTTATTTTTCCTTTATTCTTTCTTGTCATAAACACCACCACACACAGGGAGGGTTGGTTTGAGATCACCTAGGGGTGTGTTTCTGTAGAGGTGGGTTTCAGAGAAGGGGAATTCAGCAACCCTGCCATTGCTCTGGGAAATGAAGTTTATAGGGTGAGGTCAGTGAGAATGAAAATATCTGCTTTCTGGAAAGAAAGCCAAAGATGAAAGCTTCTGAAAGAGGAAGCCTGCACGGTGTAGTTCAGGCTGCACTAAGAGGCAGCAGGTTTGGATTTCAGTCGTTCATCTGGAACTTGTTGTGGGCACTATCTCATCACCTGCTCTGTTCCTGTGGCTCCTTCGTGTCTCCGCAGAAACTCTTCCCTGCCTTTGCCATTCCCATACCTCCCTCCTCGACAGGAGAGAGCAGAAGGGTCCTGCTCTCTTGGAAGTGCTCTGTGACAGATGAGTGTCAGCTGGCTGATGCCTTCCTGGCAAGGGTGGGGGTGAAGCAGTCTGTGAGCTTTGGTGCTGGTGCTTTTGGCAAGCTCTGTGCCCTGCTTGTGCCACACACCTTTAATCCTGACCCCAAGTATGCTGGAACATTTTTGTGTGTGTGCACCAAACTGAGGAGCTTTTGCTTTTAAATTGTTTTGTTGGGGTGTTTTCTGCACAGCTGCCTTGGGCCAAGGTCCTTTTTAAATTCAGGACGTTTTTTCTTTTGTCCTCTTCCTGCACTGCTGCAAAAAATAAAGAATGAAGAGGGAACAGCCCACTCTGGATGCCTGGTGCTGAAGAGGCTGTGAGATGGAGATTAGGGGTTGGTGAGAGCAAGCACTGCAGAGGAGAGAACAAGGTGAAGGGCACAGAGCTGGGTAAGAAAAGGACCACGCATAAATTAAGAGGGAAAAACTGCAGAGTTTTTTTTCTCCCACGAATAATTAACTTTTCTGCTATTCTCCATTTTCTGCTTTCTAAACCTCTCACGATAGCCTCTCCTTGCTTTGGGGAGAAGTGTCACTTGAGAACCTTCTCAGAACTTGGCAGCTATGTAATAGGGGCATGTAATCTTTTATAATCCTCTCTACAGGTTTGTAATAACCATTTCTGTTTTGAGATTCCAAAGTGTTTTGTAGGCCAAGTGGGAATTCAGCTGTAAGAGAAAAATGTACTTAATATTCAGGAGCAAAGATGAGTGGTCCTGGGCAGGGAACGAGACCTGCATAAGAAGGAAGGGAAACCTGCTTAGCATCGAAGGAAGGGTCACAGCAATGGCTTCAAGCAACTGTGGGTTATTTGAAATCTTAGGTATCCTGGGAACCAAATTGTTTTTTTTACACGGACAGCAGCTTCTGCTGCGGTGATGCCACGAGGTTTGGGAAGCTGCACAATGAGCCCCTTGTCTGAGGGCGTGCAGGGAGGCTGACCCGAGCATGGGGCACACCTGTGTGTTCTGTGAGGTCGCCACCTGACCCGAGCATGGTTCTGTGAGGTGCCCACCTGACCCGAGCATGGGGCACACCTGTGTGTTCTGTGAGGTCGCCACCTTGACCAGGTTGTGATTTCTGGTTCCCCTTGTTGAGCCACCAAGTGCACAGGGATTGCCTGATCTGAAGGGGCTGGCACTGCTCTGTTGGGGTTGCTGGCTTTTGGTGGCAAGCTGCAAATAGCAAGCAGTGTTAAAGAGCGTTCCTGCTCGGCTTGGGTCAGGCTCTTGTGATCCAAACCTTCCCTCTGATGGACCAGGGGGCCCTCACCAGCCAGGGAGCCTCATGGCTAGCTCTAGAATTTTGTTTTTCGTAACAACACAGCAGTGAAGAGAGAGATGAGAAGAGGCTTTTGCATGGAGAACATGGGAGATCTTATACTCACATGGTGGCAGGCAGATCTCCAGAGGCAAAGGCAAAGAAAGGCAGAGGGTCTGGAGTCTTATGGAGATCAGGGTGGGTGGAGTTGGGGGTCTCTCACCATGCTGGTCCACCTGAGAAGGTGCTGATGTCTCCCGACAGGCACACCTTTGGCACTGTGCCCCCTGAAACAGGCTGGGTGCAGCCCACAGGGACAGGGACAGAGCGAGGCACAGCCGAGGGCAGCAAGGATCAATTACCCTTTGTAAGGTTAGCATTTGGCAATCGGCTCGGCAGCAAGTAAGAAGCTTAGAGGAGCTCAGTAGTATTCAAGCTAATTGGTGGCTTTAAACTGCTATTAAGAGCTCCCACACCTTTTGCTCAAAGAAGCTGCTCGGTGACAGCAAGCCTCTGCCACTCTCTGCTTTCTAATCAGAATTACCCTGCCAGGCCAACTGGAGCTCTATGCCTAATTTTTGCCTCTGCTGTTAGCTCCTTAGCTCTCGTTTTTTAGGACTTTGCAAGAAAGCTTGAGACTGTTGGCACACTCAGCATCTGCTCACTAAACTAGTCGTAAGATTTTAAGACTTGCGGTTTCTTTTTTGGAACAGCTCCATAATTTTTCCTTTTGAAAATAAAATCTCGGAGAAACTGCTCGCATGGTTGTGGCCTAACTGAATTTGTGCTCTCGAGCTTCTGCAGAGCCCTTGGGTACCAGGGAACACTGAGCCCTTTCAGGAAACACCAGGGGCTGAGGGTGGCAAACGTGTTAGCGCAGGGCTTGGGAAAGGTTTGGGGTTGGAATTGCTGGTGTTACGGGGAAGCGAGAAGGGAAATCTTGGCTGATCTCTGCCGTAGTCTCAGGCCTGGTGTGAAAACTCCTGAGCTGTAGATAGGCACAGCGGTGACGTTGCAAGAACAGGGCAGATGTATTGACTCAGGCCCAAGGGAAGTTGGCAGAGCCGCCCGGGAGCTCAGCTGCAGGAGGGAGGCTGCTGTACCTTGCTCGCTGCCGGCTGACTCTTGCACAAACAAGTCAGATCTCTCCTCGGGGAGGAATTGAAGGGGTGGGAATGATGTCAGCGAGAGCCCGTCCTGCTGGGAGATGCCAGGCTTGTTGAACAGTAGCATTCTGTATTTTGTCTCCTGCTGGTTGCAGAGGAGACAGCCCTTGGCTGCTGAGGCATTCGCTCATCCGATGGTTTGTTCCTTCCCACGTAAAAATTGCTCCCAACATATTTTCTTAGTGCAAAAAATCCGTAGGAAATTTAAGAATCTGGTAGCTCTGGTGGTGGGCAAAACGTTGATGCTCGCTCCTTGAGTTTTAAAGGTTAATCTTTTTTCCTTGGCGTTGGGGTGAGACTGCTCTATGTGTGAAATTCCGAGCAGCGAGGTGACCCTTCTCCCAGCCCATCACAGATCTCAGCAAAGCTTTCCAGTGGCAGGTGGGGAAAAGCTGTGCCTTTAGCTGGTGGCAGAAGAGATACGAAGTCCTCATCCAGAGGAAGCGAAAATCCTTGAGAGACCTCACCTGTAAGCAGTGAACAACAAACACCTTCAGACTTCCCATCTCCAAATTTTAAGAGATTCCATCTCCCAGAGCTGACTGATGGTAGGGAAATGGAAGCACACACTACAAGCATAAAAATTGCCACAGTCACAGATATTTGAGGATACAGGGCATGAAAACTGCACCTGACTGAATAGTTTTTACTTCAATCTTGCCGTGGCTCATGAGGTTCTTCACTGGGAGAGTGGAAAACCAGTCTTGAGGCTGTGTCTGATCACTGCCACTCAATAAAAGAGCAGTGGAAAGTTAATAGGTTAGATTGGCAAGATTGGCCTATGCTAGCAAAATTAAAGATCTTGTGAAGAACTTGTGTTACAGTGCCAAGTAGGTCAGGATCTAAGAAAGTCGTGGCACTGGTCACAGCTTCTGCCAGCTTCTAAAATACTGTTTTCACCTACTTAAACCTTTTATGACTTTATTCTGTGCAGAATGGATTTTGCAGAATGGATTTTCCAGGTAGTGTTTTTGGCTGTATGCGGTTGGCGTGAGAGCTTCTGAGATCCCTGAAACCTGATGGTTTGACTAAGCTTTCTTTACCTCCTACCCAGGATATTGGGTTTCCATATAAGAATTTGGTCATCCTTGCACGCAGCTGCTGGAGGAGAGCAACTGGATTCAGCTGGATGGAGGACTGGTGGTTGCATGTGTACAGAACGTCGTTGAGTGTGGCTATTAAATGTAACGGGAAGAATTCACACTAGATACTTACCTCTGTAATAACATCCGACATAAATGGCATGCCTCTCATCCCAAAGGATCTGCTCACACTTTCTACACTTCAAGTACCACCTGCTTCACCAGGGCTCTGTTGCTGACCACGAAAATGTGGGCACCTCTTAGCTGAAATGGAGCCGTGCCACAGAATGATTTAGAGGGATATGTGAGCTCGGCTGTACCTCAGGGCAGCTCTGAGAAGCTTCCCAGAAAACCTGCAGTCATTGGCCCCAGTTCCTGGTGTGTGCTGGTCGTATTTCTGAGTGCATTGTGATTCTGAGAAGAATTAATCAACCCTGAGAGCATCGTGTTTTCTCTGTAGCATGGGAGTCTCTGCATGGCCACACATTTGGCCATGAATGGGCATGGATTCGTGGCCATGAATTTTCCTGATATTAGACCATTATCACTGTGTTTGCTGTGTTGGGGCAGTGTGGTTGGTGGTTGTCCATACAAACGTGGAGGAGGAGCATCCCTTTCTCTTCTGAGTGAATGTGTATGGTCATGGTAGGTTTCTCTTTGAACAGTTGTTTTTGGTAGTGACTACTGCATTGTTCTGAGCTTGGCTGGATCAGAAACCATTGCACGTGGCTGGGAGTTGGTTTGAGAAATAAAGAATTGCAAACAAGAGCTCTGTATATCAGCGTGAGAGAAAATAGAAGTTGCCTGGGCTGTGCTTTCCCTGGCAGCCCCTCGGTGGCTGACCTCTCTCATCCTGTGCCCTGTGCAAATGTTGAGATTGTCCCTCTTGCAGCTTGGCCAGGATTGCTCTGATTCCTGCTCTCAGGCCAGCAGCGCTTGAATTCCCTTCTACATCCTGCAGGTCTTCTCTGAGCATCAACAGCTATCTGAACTAGGTGCACACACACACACAGCTGCTGTTGCTGTTT
The DNA here is from genome assembly GCA_013396875.1 of Vireo altiloquus. Lineage (NCBI taxonomy): Eukaryota > Metazoa > Chordata > Aves > Passeriformes > Vireonidae > Vireo > Vireo altiloquus. Next base: position 97,702 of record VZRF01013945.1, read on the forward strand.
ATTTTCACTCACATTAGTGCCTTCTTTTGCAGAAATCCTGCCTCCTTCCAAGATCTGAGGGAATGGAGCGTGTCGAGACGCTGCGTATTTCCCTTTCTGCCACATCTTTCCCTTGAATCCCTTCAGGACCTTTGAGATGGTGGAAGTTTAGTGAAAGGACTTGTAGTTGATACTTATCTTTGAAGCTTAATGTCAGTGGTAAGGCTTGTTTCAACTTCTGCTCAACGTGCTTGATAAAGGTTGGAACTGCTGGTTGTTCAAACTGGGCTGTGTGGTCATGCACAGCTGGGTAGGTTGGGGTTCTGACAAGCTCTCAGATGACAGCACTTAGCTAAAATGCTTTTCTCTCATCCTGTCTCTATGGCAAGTACATAAAACACTGTGGAAACATTGACATTGGGCAAGTAGACCTGTTGTCAGAAGGTGTTAGGGCTCCTACTAATCTCTCTTCAGGGGAAAAAAATTCCTCCCAGCATACAAACTTGGCCACTGCATTAGTTACTCAGCTGCTTGGCAGCTCCTTCTTGGAAATACTAGGAGCAGAATACGGACCCTAATAAAGTCGAGGAAAATTTGGCAAGTACTTCAGTTAGCCCTTGATTTCACCATAGGAATAGTGCAGTTCAGAAAAAAGAGCTCTGAGGCGTGCCAGGGGTGCTCTTGTCATCGCTGGGATGGAAGGTTATTTCTGTGTTTTTATTGATGGTAAGTAGAGAGTGCTTTTTGGCAGAGACTGATGGCATGGATTTGCCTTTAATGTAGTTTTGTTGGCTTGATTTCTGGTAATTCTGTCCTTCTCACTAGCTCTGAGGAGAGGAGATGCCGCTTTTCTAGTTGTAGAAGAGCTGTTGGAGACTAAATGGCACTGAGACACCCATTATCCCTTGGAAATAATTTTCTGATTCTGCCCATTGCCTGCCTTTTGGAAAATACTCTCCACTCATGAATGCATTTGGAATTTTAAGGAAAATAATTGTTGCATGTTTGCAATGGAAGCTTTCAGAAATACTCCCATCTGACAGCGCTGTTGTGCTCCATAAATACTGCTCAGCTGCCATCAGTTTTCCTGGGATGTCCTACCCTGTCTGTGGGGATCGGCTTGGCACTGGCTGCTGCTTTTTGCATTTCCTCGCCCTGCACCACTCAACACTTCTGTTGTTGATGTGTGATTATGGCGTCACTGTCCCTCTATTTTTCCCCTTCCTTAAAAATAAGCCCTGTACTTCAAGAATAATAAGGTACAAGTTGTCATCTGACTGAAAGAAAGGGAGCTTTGTGGATATTTATAACATGCCTAGTGGCATTTCAGAGCCCTGAGGAAAAACAAGGCAGTTTCCAGCCTTCAGCGATGTCGGATGTGGCAGGAGGCAGTGATGTACCAAGAAGGGGGTTTCTTCCAAGCTGTTACTTAACTGATATTAGCATTTGAAGGCACCCAAGGCCTGACCTTTAATCCTGTGTGTAGACTTGCTGATCTGCTTACTTGAATGCCTCATTGTAGTGCTGCAGAATGAAGGGATTGCATCAGACCCGAGAGAAATCTTCAGTCACCAGAACTTGCCTGTTGAGGTGTGTGGCTGCACGAGCCCATCGCACACCCGACATCTGCAGCCTCAGAGCTTTCAGGTGCACCTCCCCAATCTCTCCTGCAGCTCCTGTCTGAAGTGGCATTCATCAGTGAGCAATCATTCACCTGCAGAGCTCAAGCCTTGCTGTGTGAGCTGACAGAGAGCAGCCCCACCAGTTAGAAAGGACACTCCTGTCAACTGACAACTCTTTCCCAAGAGTTTAAGTGTTCCTAGTTACACATGGGCTTCTTGCAATCCACTTCTGTAGGGATTCAAACCGTGGTGGTGAATTAGTTTTATGGGGCTTTAGTGGAAGAGGTCGGTGGGTTTTATTACATTCACGTGAAAAGCTGGAGCCAAGAATGTAAAATGAAAACCGAAGATGAAGAGTGCCGGAAAGCAGAACAGGGTTTTGTGAGGCAACCAAGTGTGTACGTGATACCGTGCAAAGTCCCAAAGAGTCTTCTGTCTGAACTGGTAACATACTTCAGAATAAATTTTGAAGTCACAGCTGTTGTGAGAGGCTCCAAAGATATCAGCCACGCAGGAGGGCGAGCTGAGAAATAATTTAAATAGGTGGGACTGACGCACCAGCACTGTGCTGAGCTCTTGGTTGCTGTGAGTTTTCTGGGAACAAGCACTCTGCATCCGTGTAGTTTGCCACAGGCTTGCAGCATCAGCTTGGGGAGAGTGATGCCTTAGGTTTTAACTTTTCTATATTTCCAGCCCTGCAGTGCCCAGTGTAACTCTGCAGGTCCCTGGAGCTCGTTCAGTGCTGTTCTCTCATGCTCACACTGACATAACAAAGCCTCTCCAGCTCGCTCTCCAAGGACACCCAGACCCTCCTGGGCCCAACAACTGCAAACCTTCATCTTGGGGAGAGAGGGGCAAGCTTGGGCAAATTCCATCCTTGGCTGGGTTCTGCTTGGGGAATTGATGCTGATATCAAAGTGAGAAGAATTCATGACCTGTTGTCCCCCTCTGGAGCCCAGAGTGTACCTCTGAAGGCCTTTCAGATAAATCCCTCCTTTGTTCCTTTATTCCTGTCTAGTCCCTGTTTCTAGGTAGCCATTTAAGGCATCAGGACCTTGGAAGCTATGGGATCTGATCCTCTGGAAAACCAGCATGCTGCAGGAAGCACTTGGTCAGGCTTGCAGGGGTGGTGGGGCTGTGCCCCGACGTGTGTTCCAAGGGATCCCAATACCAACCCCAAATGCTGTCACTGTGGTGTTTTCCGGGGGTGACTGACAGCTCCAGACACCAAGCATGGCATGTCGCCCTGCCAGCAGCCTGTGCAAAGCTGTTCTGACGTAGCCAGCCCACTTGGCAACAGAGCCATGGCTGGCTCACAGCGCCTGATGACTCAGTTAAGTCCTGGAGTTGTTGTTGCAGTGGAAGAAGTCGTTCTGTTCTTTAATTCCTTTGTGCAGCCCATGATCAGTAGGATGGTATCCTGCCAAGGCCTGTAGTTAGAAGAAATTATAACGTAAAAACCTTTTTGGGGCTGGGCACGTCGTGACTGCAGATTCTGCGTTGGAGCCGATGGTCCAGGAGGGTTTTCCTTTGCAGCAGCTCCAAATATGGTTGAGCTGGTGATTGCTCAGCGCAGCAGCTGGAGGCACTCTCGCTGCCAGCCCACCCACACGAGCAGGACAGGGCACGCACGCCTTCATCCTTTTCTCCCCCTCTGATTTATCGTGTGCTCTCCAGGAGATGAGATCCCCAGGGCTCCCATCTCCCTATTTCTGTTGCACACTCATACCAGGAGCTCACGGCTTCGTCCTCCTCTCTTCTCTGCTCTCTGCCAGGTTTGTCGTGCTGAGCCAGGGGTGTAGGGTTTGTGTACTGCTGTTTGGAAAGCCAAGGTCCAAGCAGGAGCAGCAGTGGTTTTATTTTACATCTGGTTTGGGTTTTGGTTGGATACCATGATAAATGTGAGTTGCAGTTATGCCAAAAATCTACCTGGAGGGTTTGTGTCTGTAAGATGGACTAATAATGGAACTTGTGGGAGAGTCTGTCGTGCTCCAGGAGTTTGCACAAATGCACTTTTGCTTCACAGAGCTTATGGTGGTTTCTCTTAATTATGCTTACACTTTAATTAGCGTTTTGGGCAATTCTGAGACACACAGCATTAGCTGTCACTCTTGCAAACTGAGTTGTGTTGGAGCAGTAACAGTGTGGAGCCTGACTCTGCACCTCAGCTTCTTCCCTGTGAATTATTTACCTGAAATTGAGGGCGCAAAGGTGCACTTCTTCATTTCAGGAGCCATGCAGCCCTTTTCTTTTTCTTGCTTAAAGGTTGCCTGCTTCAAGCACTTTTCTGAACCATCCCAGACATCCTAATGCAACGTGAGGTTGAACAAGGCACTGAAAGCCACCTTCCAAGTCTGGCTCTAGAAGCCTGGCAGGTTCCTCGGGTGAAGATGTTGTGGCGTTTTCGATAGCAAGGTGGCACATGCAGGGGCTCCAAAGGAGGGAAGTGAGTTGCTGGGGTTCCCTAGTCCGGGTTTAAGGCTGGCGTTTGGGCTGGCTCTCCCTGGAAGGTGATTGAGGATTCGCTGGCCTCTAGTGGTGGCGCTGGGGAGAAGCTACGAGAGGCAGCCGTGCTACCTCTGTGCGTGTTGCTGTGCGCACTAAAAGGCAAATGTTACAAAACATTTTGGGTTTGAACGCTCAGCCTGTTTCTCGAACAGTTAAAAGAGGTCCTGTGCAGGAAGTCCCTTGATTTTTGCAGTGCCTGTTTGAGACCCCTGGGATTTGAGGGATCTACGGCGTCTCCACTGAGAATGGATGAGTTTAAGATCATTGCAAGCAAATTGTACAGGACTGGAGTGCAAGATAAGAATGAAACTTAATCTTACAAAGCGACAAGAGCTTAATATCAAAACTTTATATAAAAAGGATGAGTCACAAACTGCTAGAATGGTTTGGGTTGGATGAGACCTTGTTAGTAGTGAGAGGCACAACGTCATATGCAGCTCAGTCATGAGAGACTTATGGGAAATTGATTTTAAAATGAATTTTAATAGATCAGGACTGGGCACCAAACAAGTTGCGTTATGGTTTGGTTTGGGGTTTTCGGGTTGTTTTTCAAGTGTGAGTTTTTGCTGCTGTAGTTTCTTTGTCTAAATGAAAATTTCTTCAACAATTTCATCAAGTAGGTTCCCCACCAAAAGATGCTAGTAAGCCCTTCTCAGTTAAATGTCCATGCCTTTGAAATTTTCCTTCCCTTTTTCAAGCCTGCCTTCCTTGATCCCTGTCTTCCTTCCTATATCTCTCTACCCTTAGACTCAAATCATCCACTTTTTAAAGATTTAGAGTACATTCAGGGTGGTACCCCTTTGAACCATGGTTTTGAGAAGGGAGTGGTAATGGAAAATTAAGTTTTCATAAAAGCTCTTGGTCTTTTCAATGTATTTTTCAGCCTTTGACAAAGACACTTATATTGATGTCTGACATTGCCATTTTTGGAAGTCATGCTATAAGTAAATAAATGCTCATAGCACGTGGGTGCCTCCCAGGATTCCCATTTTGCTTTTTAANCACAAAGACACTCATATTGATGTCTGACATTGCCGTTTTTGGAAGTCATGCTCTAAGTAAATAAACTAGCACGTGGGTGCCTCCCAGGATTCCCATTTTGCTTTTTAAGATGCTGAAGCAGGTCCCACTCAGCAGACAGCGTGGTTTGGGTTCACACCTCGCTGCAGAGCAGCTAAGCAGAGCAGGTGGTGAATGCCACGTGCTAACAACGTCGTGGTTTTCTGTTCCCAGATGTGAAGGGACCACCTACACACAGACTGTCCTGCGGCCAGTCCCCCTACACCGAGATGACAACATGGGAGAGGAAATACTGCATCCTGACCGACAGCCAGCTGGTGCTGCTCAACAGGGAGAAGGAGGTGAGACAAGCTCATGGTGGCACCTCAGTATTTGCCTTTTGGCTTTTATGGGTGAAGGACAAGGCAGCTTTCTTCATCTCCCCTTTATTCCGCTCCCCAATCCTTTGAAATACGTGCAAGCGGGAAAAGGGAATTTAAGGAGGAATTCTTTGCTATGAGAGGGGTGAGATGCTGGAACAGGTTGCCCAGGGGAGGTTGTGGATGCTCCAGCCTTGTAGGTGTTCAAGGCCAAGCTGGGTAAGGCCTTGAGCAACCTGGTCTAGTGGGAGGTGTCCAGTGATGTTGAAGGTCCCTTACCATTCTATGAAGAGGGGAGCTGAGCTCTCCTGTGCGTGGCTGGCGTGGTGCACACAGTTCCAATGCAGCTGGCCCAGGTGCTGGCTGCGTGGCAGAGGTGACAGCAGCCTGAGTGCAAACTCCCTCCTGCGCTTCTGCAGCCTCTGCTTGTCTGCCACTCTTCCTGTTACTACTTCTTTTAATGGTAGCTGAAGCCTCCCCAGGTATGTAAACTTGCCTCTTTATGTCAGTGCAGGCATAAAGGTAAGGAAAAGTGAAGGCTTTTTATCCATGAGTTTGAGTCTAATACCACAGTTTCCTATATTTGGAAATGACCCGAATTTTTTGCGTTTTTGCTTTATTCTTTTGAAGCTTCTGTACATGGCTGTTACAGACTGAGGGTGAGACCTGTTTCTGGTGTAGAACAAAATATTAGTCATCTGTGCTCGGGTTTATTTGCAATGAAATATCCCCTTGCATCGGGAGAGTGGGAGGAAATGGTTTAGAGGAGGACTTGAGTTATTAGAAGAGAACAGCATTAATGCTGATGTGTAGGAGAGGTGATCAAACGCAGGCAAAATGGAAGGCCCATTTAATGGTGTTTGTTTACTATGTAATTCCTTTCCTAGTCTGACAGGACTGACACCTGAGGAATTAAAGTGTACACTGAAGAAACTTGAGGAGATGTGAGAATCATTTCTGAAACAGTGCTGTGCCAGCATAGCTGGACCAAAAGGATGAGTCTCATTAAGGAAATGTAATTGAAAACAACACTGGCTCGTATCACCTGAAGGTGGTAATCATGCACTTAGGGGTTCTTATTTCTCCTACCACAGACAGTTGAAAGTATTTTGCTGGGAGTAAGATGAGTCTTTTGACTAGATCCTGAGGAGTAAATGTGGGAAGTCCGATGTATCACTGGTGTGTTAATTCACTATATGCTGTGTTTAAATACACACTGGGTTTTGTCAGAAGCTGAGGAAATTCAGTATCAGGCTATAGAGAGCCTGAAGTTTAAGTGGAGCAATGACCCCAAGAAAGCAAGCAGTTGTGTAAATTCTTGCAGTGTGCTCTCAAAGGAATCCTCCTGCACTATCACAATGAGAAACAGCTTGTTTTGGGAAAGCTGCATGCAGATGGGCCAAGCAGACATGCCTTTGGTGCAGGTGTGACTCCACATGCTGATAATGGGATTTGTTTCAGAAGCCTGTAGCTGGAGTCAGATTTGCCATTCTGATTCTCAAGTCATTTGTGGCTGCTGTGAAGTGAAAGGGAAAAGGGAACTCCTTGGAAAATCAGAGGTTGGTTTAGTGTGGCTTCAAGAGTCCATGCACACAGAGCAGTGTGCAGACAGCCCCTTGCAGAAACACACAACGTACAGAACTCCCAGTCAGGAGAGACACACGGGGCCGATGCTCTGGATTTACACCTCCTCCTGATTTTTCTGAACTAGGAGTATCCCTCTGCAGCCTCTACGAGAAAGGGGAGGGGTGGCAGCGCAGTTAAATTTTTCTTGGCACGTCATTCAGAGTTGAAAGAGGCTCCATGAAATGAGATCCAGAAACAGGAGTGCACAAAGGCCCAAGGCAGGAGTGGGGAGAGATGCTTGTTAAGAGCATAATGATGGAAAAGTATCTACTAGGGGAATCATAAAAAGCTCCTGGGTGGGACCACTGGGACGGGGAGCCTAAGCAAAGACCAGGTGAATGAAGAGGGAGGTTACTTTAAGAAAAAAAATGAAGATTATGTTTAGGGTAAAATTATTGGAAAGGTGATGCTGGAGGAAATGTTTTGTTAACTCAAACCAGGCAACAGGAGCAGGAGAGATTCCTGCTCTGAACGTGGTCATTGCTGATAGAGTGAGTGGGTCAGGATTCCTTTGGGCTGCTGGAGAGGATCTTAGGAACAATGTTCAGGACAGAAGGATAACCCCCAGTGAGCAGGAGGGTGTGGGGGATGAAGGAGAGATGGTAACAGCAGAGTGCCCTTGCAGCCCAGAGGGAGCACTTGCATCGTCACAAGGCTGGCATAACTTGAAAGGTCTAAGTCTGAAACATCTCATTTTATTCTCTGTGCATCTGCTTTGTTACTTCATGGAGTAAAAATCCGAGAAGCTTGGCCCGTGTGAATCTGGAAGGGAACAGAAATGTGAGTTTATACTACTTGGTAAAATCCTTCTGCAAGTATCTGTGTCCGAGTCAGAAAGTGAAACACATGTACAAAATGTAAACAGGTGAATGGAAGAGTTCTCCATTGTTTCAGGTATAATATTAAAGTTTGGTTTCTTTCAGTTGGTGCTGCTAAAATACAGCATTACAAATTGAAGATTTTTAAGACTGAGGGAACAGTACAGAAATAAACAGTACAGTAAAGAAAACTCATTTCTCATAGCGTCCCACCACTATGGATTTATTGTCAAGGCAATTTGAATAAAGTAAAATTCACAAGAGAAGTCTTGTGCTGTGCAAGAGCAAGAGTAGGTTGAAAATCAGATGCCTTTTGAAGTGCAACTTGATCCAAAAATATCTGTAATTACTTAGACAAAAATAGTCTGGCAGTATCACCTTGTGCAGTGTAGAAACACATCAATTACTTGACACCTCGTCAGCTTTATAAAATGAAAATAGGTGAGACCGAAGAATGAAAATTATTAATGAAAGGAAGAGATCAACGCCCAAAAAAGTAAGTAGTAAGAAAATGAATAATACCTGTAGGAACATGAGAGACGATTTAGCAAAGAAGGAGTCTTGAGTGACAGATGTGCAATTATTACAACGTATCCCCGTGTGGTAATACTGAACAGCATTTTCCAGGCCGAGGAGAACAGGTTGAGATTGGTGCCCATACAAATCAGGGAGTTTTTCTAAGAGGAAGAGTTTCCCCCTGTCAGGGAGGTGAAGATGTTTTCATCTCCTTGGTGAAACCTGTTCCATGGGGTGGGAGGAGCTGGGAGAGTACAAGAGAAGTGTCTGTAAAATCAGAGCCATTTAAAATGGGGAAAGGGAATGGGTGTTCATGGAGAGAGGTTCCAGCCAGACAGCACCGAGCCCAGCACCTCTGCTCTGTGAGAAATGGCTGCACCTGGCTCGGGGCTGCTGCTCAGCTGGGCTCTGTCAGCAGCTTGGCTGCAGTCCTGCAGGATGTTTCAGTCTTGTGTTCGCTTGGAAATGCAGATGAACAACACTTCTGACTGTGTTAGACTCTTCCTTTTCCCTCCCTGCACCCAAACCGTGTCTTTCTTCTTGGATTTAGAGGTGGTTTTGATGCCTTAGGTTTTGTCTGTGTTCCCAGCCCTGCAGTGCCCAGTGTGACTCTGCAGTTCCCTGGAGCTCGTTCAGTGCTGTTCTCTCATGCTCACACTGACATAACAAAGCCTCTCCAGCTCGCTCTGCAAGGACACCCAGACCCTCCTGGGCCCAACAACTGCAAACCTTCATCTTGGGGAGAGAAAGGGGGGCAAGCTTGGGCAAATTCCATCCTTGCCTGGCTTCTGCTTGGGCAATTGATGCTGCTATCAAAGTGGGAAGAACTCGGGAGCTGGCATTGTCCATTTTGGGATGCACTGAGGCAGGAGCCTCTGGAGCCCAGAGTGTGACCTCTGAAGGCCTTTCGGATAAATCCCTCCTTTATTCCTTTATTCCTGTCTAGTCTCTGTTTCTAGGGAGCCTTTTAAGGCATCAGTTTTAATTGAGGGCAAAGGATAGCAAAGACCTGCATTCACTGTGACAAGATCTGGTGCCAGAGGCCAGCAGCAGGACACCTGGGATGTCTTTTCCTACTCTTCCATCTCCTGTGACTGACACCAGCAGTGGTAGGACCGTGGTGATCCCAAGGGAAAACAGCAAACATTGCTGTGTGGGGCCCTAGGGGAAGCTCTTCCCAGATCCCACTGCCCTCCTCAAAGGACTTGTCACGTCTGTCTTAGTGTAACTTTATGATGTATCCCATATTGCCTACTCTACGCCCAAAAAATGAATTTTGTACCTTTCTGTACCTTTAAACCTGAAAAAAGAAAAAAAAAACAGCCAAAAAAACTTTTTGAAAACAGTTCTGTGCTTCAAAGTCACTGCTCCTCTCTGTTCTGCTGTGAGGAGTAATAGCTGCTGTAACAGAAAAAAGAAAAAGCACCCTTCCTGGCTTTTCAACCAACTCTCGGCTCTATTTCTTAAAAATAAAAACAAAACAGAATTTTCCTGAAACTTTGGTTTCTTCTTCTTCTCTTCTAAACTTATTCAAAACACCAAAACATCAAAACCTCACTAAAAAACCTTCCACCCACCTAAAAAAGGTCTCCCATGCTGACCCAGCTACAAAAAAAAAAAAACCCACACCCACAAAAAACCTCTAAACTCTTCCAAGTTTCTCTCCACAGAAAAAAATTTTATTATTTAACATTATTATTATTCTCTTTTTTGTGTGTTCATTAAATAAATAGCTTTTTCCTTCTTCACTTTCCTCCTAAAAAATATTTTCTTTTTCCCAAAACTAATTAAAAAAAATAACTACAACCTAGTTTCTATCAAAAAATATTCTCTAAATTTGTCTCAAACCGAGACAGGGTCTTACAGCAAAAGTGTCTCACCTGTAAAGAAGAGTTTGTCAAAACTGAACCCAGCCATAAGATAAGATTTGCCTCAACTCCCAACTAAATGTAATTATTTAATTTCCAGAAGCCCAGAGAAACGTTTGCTGTCAACATTTTTAAAGTGAATTTCCATGTCAAAATTTTAGCTAGCTTCTGACTTCCTGGAGGAAGGTAGAAATTAAAATGAATTATTTAACTGGGGTTTTTTTCACATGATTCCAAACTTCCTGACTGTTAGATCAGAAGAGTCTGTAAATTCTCAAGTTTATGACTTGAACCACTCTTTCCAGTCTTGACAAATATCTGCAATGAAGAAACTTTTTTCACCTACTTTTTTTTGAAAATACTATCTTAGTTTGCCTTTGAGAGGCATTAAATGCTTGAAATTCTGAGATCCTCTCATCATCATCAAACTGCTAGAAATCCTAGATACAGACTTTTTGTACTTAAAAAGTATGTTCAGTGGCAGGTGAGCTGGGATGCAGCTCAAGGATTTAGAACCCATCCTTATTAAATTGTGAAATTTGTCATGGAAACGTGACCTATGATGGAAATTGTTAAGATTGCTGAAATGATCAGCATTTCCACTGTCCTTGTGTCTCTTTATCACAGAGTTAACACTGCTCAGATCCCAGCCCTGAACGAGCAGCTTCAGCATGTCAGCTCAGGGTCAGGGAATTCCCATGCTGGTGAAGTCTCAGCAGAGCAGAGCAGAAGATAAAAAAGCTGGATGGGGGGAAAAAAAGAGCTGAAAGGCTGAATCACCATTAGAGTCCTGACTCTGCAAGACTGTGTCATTGCCTTCGATGCTTTGCTGAACTGCCTGCTGGAGTGGCAGGGGCTAGAGGAGTGTGGGGAAGGTCGCAGATGTCTGCCTTGCTCTTCACATGGTATTTATTTGTGCACTTGCTCGTGTTTTGGTGCCTCCCCATCCCTGAATCCGTTTGCTCGCCCACAGAGCACTTTGTACAACTGTTTAAAATGCGTCTAGTCCCGAGAGATGCCGAGGGGATCTTTTTGAGTTACTTTGCTACTTTAATCTTGTCAATGAAATTGGGGGAGTGTTTTCTGCTCTCTGGTGTAGAATCTAGCTGTGTGTAGCATTAACATGTTGGAAGGTTTGCGGGAGCCCCGCCCAGCCACAGGTTCCAGGTAGGGTAACGGGCACCAGGAGAACGTGTGGTGGCCACCAGCAGAACGTGGTGGCCACCAAAAGAACGTGTGGTGGCCACCAGCAGAACGTGTGGTGGCCCCCAGCAGGAGTGGGTGCCTGCATGGCTGCAGCTGCCGCAGTGCCTGGGCTGGAGCGACCACAGATCCAGCGGTTCCCCGATCCTGAGCTCGGTTGTTACCTGACCATGCCAGGAGCTGCTAAAGCAGAGCCATGAGCGCTTTGCTCAGGGATCTCGATGTTTGGATGAGGCTCTCTGCAGTCTGTACAGCGCCTTTGTCCACCAGGTCGCCGCCGCAGGTTGTTTCTGCGAAGTTTTGCGCGTAGCATCTGAGCGGCTGCCTCTGCCCGGCTCCGCCAGCGTGGGAGCAGCCACGGGTCTGGCACTGGGGAAGGGTTTGGAAAGGCAGCACTGCTCTGTTAGTCGGGGCTGGGTTCCTTTAGTCGGGGGTGGGCTCCTTTAGTCGGGGGTGGGCCGGGTTGTGGCTTGGCCCCCGTGCAGCAGAGGCTGCTGACCCCTGCTCGCGGCCATCGCTGGGCTCACCGTGCTCCTCACCCGGGGAGGCTCCGGAATTCTGTCTTAAGGCCACAAATTCCCGAGAGTTACGAGCAGATGAGTGGCGAATGAAGTCCCCCACGAGGACGGCACGCTGTCAGCGTGGCCCGGTGGCGAGTTAACAGCTTGTCGGCATGGTTTCTCCGCAGGTGCCTGCAGAAGGGGTCCCGGAGCCGCAGGATGCCTCCCGCGGGCGCTGCCTGCGCCGCACCGTCAGCGTCCCCTCCGAGGGCCAGTTCCCCGAGTACCCGGCAGAGGGGGCCGCCCAGCTAGGTAAGACACTCCTCGGCCACCGGGAACGGAGCTAGGCCCGCTGAGCTGCGAGCTCCCCGAGGGTAGCATCCTGCCAGAGCATCCCGGCTAGCTGGGCACCACCGCCGGGCGTGGAGGCTGTGCGGAAACGCCTCCGGCAAAGTGGCTGCCGAGCACCGAGGTTTACCCAAACACCGCTGGGATGGTTATGGCATGCTGCAGCAGCGTGCCTGTCACTGCACGCGGGGAGCTTGGTGTAGCTGTGGTTTTAAACTCACCCTGGGATTTCCAGGTGAGAGCTGCTGGATGCGGGTCGGTCGGAATGCAGCCCTAAGTGGTTCCCGCTGGTTTAGAACTGTTAGGTGGTTATGTTTTACCTCACCTCTGGAATTTCCTTTGTATTTTCACAACAAGCACTGAATAACAGGTTTTTCTCTAACTTGCCTCATGCCTGTTCAGGGTGCAGTTCCTAAAAGAAGCGACCATCTGCCTGCTGGTGGCTATAATTATCCATGTTGAAATCTGGGCAAAGCAAAAGAAAATATAGGTATTAAAAATGACAGACAAAGGCTCTGTTGCAGTGGTTTCCCAAGTCCAGGTTTGGCCCAGTTGCCTCTCTTTTCCACCCCACCTGTGGTTGCATAAAGGAGCACCATTCCAGCTCTTTCCAGAGAAGAAGGAAGAGGCAGCAAACACACATAAGCAAGCTCTTCTTTCTCTTCCCAGCCTATGCAAGAAGCTTTCCTTGGCATAGGCTGGTGAGACTTGGGAGCAATTCTTCCCTGGCTCAGCTGTGAAAAATGTCACTCCTGAGAGAGTGAGCTATGAGGAAAAAACATGCATCTGTAAATAGTCAAGCAGCCTTGATAACAGCTATCAAAGGTAAAGGGCAGATAAGGTATTTTTCATTTGACAGCCTCGGCTGTTTTTAGAATTTTATTCTGTGAGTGTATTGCACACAAGTAAGGAGAATCTCACTCTTGTAGATAGTTAATTAACACATTGTAACTGTACTGCTTATTTATTTGTACTTGTCAATAGCACTGTTTAACTCTTCCTTATTTGAGGAAGGCAGATAAGGTTCTTTTTTCTATTTCTTAGATTCCTGGAAGTCTGAAAATAAACAGGGCAAAGTTGGGGATTTAGAGGGGAAACTGCAAAATACTTTGAGATGAGCGACATAAAAAGAGCCCTGACTGGATTTGTTTGTGGCTTTCAAATGCACCTCTAAATGATCATCTTGTTTTGCCATATGAATAAATGTTCATTGGAACTAAACCCAGTATTGATCATGTGTACATGGTGTTGTAGGCAAAGTACTTACTCCTGGTGTATGGCTAGCGGGGTGAATGAAGAATTGCATTGCAGCCAGTCTGTGCTAGGCAGTGAATTTTATTTGTAGCTTCACAAGCTAGAAAGATCTTTAAAAATCTAAGATTTAAATGCCTTCTTCTTCTATACCATGTGCAAAAAAATGTGTAGATTTTCTAGACTTGGCTGAGCATCTCAATAGCCAGAAATCTCAGTGTTATGTTTTTAAATGGAACCTTGTTTACATTCTTGATTTTTCTTGTGGGCCAGAGGGAATGGATGACTCTGCTTTTTGGTGTCTGCCTTGCTGTGGATTTTGCTTCAGTTTTAGATGCAAGTGGCATCTTGTAGCCTGGTATTTGATATATGCCTGACAAGAACATTATTAAAAGTACATGATATCTACATGGTCTTCTCCATGTGAGAGCTGCAGCTGCAGTGAATACAGATGTCACAAAGTGTGTAGCCAAAGCAACAGGGCATGCAGTGGGAAGGGGAAAATTGAGCAATGCCCTTTCTGGGAGTATGGATGAGAGTGAGGGGGGAGGGAAGGTTATATATAATCTCGGATTGCAGAGCCCTAGGTAGTTCCTGTGTTTTCACATCCTGGTTAAAAATGACTCTTGCCATGATTACAGAACTCCTGCTAATGAAAAGAGGGGGTTGATAGCAAGCAGTGGGAATGGCTTTGTGTCAAGACGCTGAGCCAGGGGACACATTAGTGAAGGGAACCATTGCACATCTTTATAGAGAGAAAGAAACAGATGGTGGCAGCCAGGACGTATCACAAGCAGCGCAGATAACAACTGCACTAAAATAGCTTTGGAATGGACACCAAAAGCTGAGGCAGCCACAGTATCTGGTAGAGAAATTGCTATGCAGAGCTGATAAGAATATCGAGCTTGTCCTAGGGAAGCATGTGGATAACATGGCAACTGCAGGCGTTGCATCTGACAGTGATATCTGAAATTACTCCTTGCAGGAGAGCTCCTTAGGAATGGCTCTAGTGCAGAGGTGGAGGCATAGCAGTAGCATTTGCTCTTTTCCCTGAGTAAGGTTACCATGCCTCTCTTGTGATTTACCAATTAATAGATTTATTTATTAAAAATAAAAAAGGGGGGATAAGGTGATGGGGCTCTCTTTCATTTGTAGCAATAAAGTTATAACTTGCTTGTATGAGAATCTTTGTGTTAGTGGAGCAAATGGAAGTGCGTGTTCTTCAAGGGCTTTGCATAATCAGCAGTAGCACCCATTCTGCAGATTTCTGTGGCATTCTTTACAGAATTATGCACACATCCGTGTAGCACCATTCCTAGGAAGTGTGTGGGAGAGAAACTACCCACGTTACATCTGAGAAATTGAAGCAAGAGATGTGTAAGTCCCCAGAGTTCAGCATTAAGTCAAGTGTGCTTCACCCGTGGGCTGCCCAAGTCGCTCTCGCCCTGTTTCATTTTTCACCCTTGCTGCAGGCTTGGCTCAGCTGTTGGGAGGCAGCTGCTGCACCACCGTGGTTACAGTCCCGTGTACTAAGATAGACATCAATTTCCACATAGTTCAGTACAGTAAGCCGTAATTTGTGATGGTTCAGCAGCTGCCAGCAGAGCAGCTGAGCCATCCCTTCTGTGCAGGCAGAACCCACTGTGGTCACCCTCAAACGAGGGCCGGAGGGGCGGACACAGGAGAAGAGCCACAAGATAGAAAGTGGCTTGTTTAAACACTGAAAACTAATAAGATCACTTAAAAACTTTAACTCCAGAGGCGCTCAGCATCTACTAGGAGCTAGCTTAGGAGCTTGCCCTCTGCTTGCAGGCAGTGTTGCTAATGTTGAGATTCTTAATTCCTCTCTGGAAGACACACTGTACACTGAGTTGTGTCGGCAAGCCATCCGTTAAATATATGGCATAAAATTTCCTTGGTGCATAATCCCTGTCATTCTGGTAATACCTCTGTGAGTGAACAGGCACACTCTAAATATGTCATTTACTTGCTAGGATTTCATCTTGGCAGCACTTACTCAGAGGAGCCTCCGTTCAAGAAAGCTAGAAATGTAGCTGTAATTTCTCCCTAACTCCAGCTTGACAGCCTCTAACCTTCTTTCAAGTGTTATTTGCAATGGGCCAATTCTATTAAAAGTGTGGTGCAGGCCCTGGAGACCAGCACCTGAATGTCACAGGAAGAGGAACTCAAGCTGGTCCATCTCCGTTTTGCCTCCGTTTCTGCCTCAGATCCTGCTCTTTTTCTAACAGGTGTATTTTTTCCTGTTAGGGAGATTACATCCTTTTAAAGGATCATTGTTTATGACAGTGTGTTGGAATTAGCCATTCATACAGTAAAAGCATGATTCAGATTTCCACCATTCATGCTGTTTGACAGGCTAGTAGCAGTTACCACTTCCTTTCCCAAAATAATCGTCTTCTCTCTTGCTCTGCTTCCTTCTCGCCACCTGCTCACTCTAAATGAGAGCTGTTAAGGGGAATACACAGCAAAAGTTTGGATTCTGGCAGCTTTGTGGCATTAATAAGAGATTTTTTTGCCTGCACTGCATATGTGAAAATATCAGGAGGAACTGAAAGTGAGGAAAGGCTTTGGGGTTTGGTTTTTGTTGCTGTTGGTTTTTTAAATTATTAAGAAGGAGCATCATCATCAGGGAGAATTTTTGAGATTCTCTGATGCATAGAAAGGCTAGTGGTGATGCAAATAAATCTTCTTTTTATATTTGGAGGTGAAATAATCCAAGAAGAAAAAGAAGACTGTTTCACTCGTTGAAACAAGTTAACCCTGCTTTTTCTCAGTCTGAATATGCACCCCTTGAAAAAAAGGTTGCTGAAAGCAGGTCGGAGGTGAACATGCTCCTTGCAGATTTTAGTTTTGTCCTCACCCTGAGTCACTAGCATTGAGAATGAAGCCAGGCCCAAACTGCATTGCTACCAGGTGAGTTGGGCAGAAATCCTGCCTCTGCACTCTTCTAAAAATCCAGAGGCTTTGGAAATGGAGTGAGCAACAGAAGATGAGTTAAGCAACATCTGGTTTCATTGCTGCCTGGCGTGTACATCTTAGTTCCTGCAAGTCTCTGCTGAACCCTCCTGCCTGGGGAGGATTGCTCCAATACCCAGCCCATGCTCTTCCTTCAGGTAAAAACCTGGCAGGAGAGAACAGACAAGAGCTAAAAAGATTTCTGGGGTGGTTTTAATAACCGCTGGTTTTAAGACAAAGTTGTTTACCACTAAAGCTATCAAAGCTGAGCTTTGCTTTCTGTATATTCCAGCTGGAATGAGTATTTGTGATGAAAGAAAAAATAGATTTACTCTGTGCTCACCACATAATTATGATCTTGTACACTAAGAGCTAGGATAAATACCTGCAAAGTGTAACTAGTTTTAGAGGTGGGGAGAGGGAGAGAGTTTGTTTTGGAAGAAAGGGGATTGTTTGTGACCTGCTCAATGGAAGAATCTGCAATGCACCAGTTTTTGCATTCAGTAAAGATTTTTATGTTCAGCAAAGATTTATTGAGGGGATATGCAGGAATTTGATATAATGGAAGTCCTGTAACTCCTAAGAAAACCTTGTGCTGACAAGAGGGCTGTCCTTCACCTTCCACCACTCAACTTGGCCTGCAAAGAGTATCTGTTAGAAAGTGGGGATGAAAAAATGCACTTCACAGCTCCCTGTATCTCATCTGTAGGGATTTATGGTGTGTCTTGATGAAGTAATTTTCCCAGTAGCACTGTCTGCTTTGTCACCGTGCTACCATGTGCAAAATATCCCTCTGCTGCCAACTGTTATGCGTGGCAGGGATACAAAGCAGGCCTTGGGTTTAGCCCTCTGATGGAGGGCTGTGTTTGGCAGCATCTCTGGCAGGAAGATGCAGTCAGATGTGCTGACTTGACATGTTTGCAGCTCTCTGGGTTTGCCCAGCCTGGGCTTGCACGAGCGTGTCTGTGTGTACCTGTGAGAGCTCCCCATCCTCCTTACTGCCAGTTCCCTTTGTCATGGCATTCAGCAAGCCCCACTGAGTGCTTAGGGATTTTTTTT
The DNA here is from genome assembly GCA_013396875.1 of Vireo altiloquus. Classification (NCBI taxonomy): domain Eukaryota; kingdom Metazoa; phylum Chordata; class Aves; order Passeriformes; family Vireonidae; genus Vireo; species Vireo altiloquus. The sequence goes on from VZRF01013945.1 coordinate 115,355, forward strand.
GTTTTCTTTTGGACCTGTGCTCTGTACCACCAACCTCAGTGGCAGTGCCCCCAGGTGATGCTGGGCTGAGGTGGGTATGGGGAGCGTGGTTCTGGCCCGTGGGATGTGACACCACATGGTGTTTCCACAGGCTGCAGCTGGTCCCGTGCATTCCCTGCTTCCCTTCAGCCCAGAGCTGCCAAAAGCTGTGCGTGGGAGCCCCTAGTGAGCTGGGATCTGAAGCCTTTGGCTCGTGTAATTACATAAATGAGGGTTTGCTGACAACTACAACCTTTGACTGCCTCACTGTCTTGTGCCTTGGGTCATGATCTCTTAGTGCTGTGACTTGGGTATTATTAGCAGAGAGTGTAACTATGCCAAGATCAATTGAAATTCTAAAACTTTTAAGTCTTTAGATGGTATTGTTTACCCATCATGTTCTATCCTGAAATGCAAATGCATACAAACCCGAGAGTTGCCTTTTAAAAAGCCTCCTCTGAAATCCAGCTGCTCTTGGATGTCTTTGCAGGCTACACAGGGAAACATCTGCTGTGTGAAAAGTGCCCTGCTATCTTTTGCATCCACAAAAGAGGTTAGGAAACTTTGGGAAAAGCCCTGAAGTAATCTGAAATTTGGACAATGTACAGTGCAATTTGCCTGCCTTGGAAGGATGGAGAGTTTAGACAACTCCACTTGAAATTAAAGCTGACTCCAGGGAGGTTGGATGAAACAGACAGGATGCCTGGGTCTCAGTGACATTCCCCTGGGCAATTGGAGTTATTTGTATACAGAAAATTGCCAAGCTGCTATCTTTCTTCTTCTATAATGCAAGCGAAGCCAAAGGATTTTGGTTTGTTCTGAATGCTGCTGAAACTTTATTCCCTTGCACACAGATCATCTGTGCTGAAAGCCGAGTTTCATCATGAAGCAAATTTTATCTGTTTAGATCTTAAACCTTTTTAGGGCACAGGTAAGGGATAAGAACACATAATCTCTGCTTTCTAATACTGATACATAATCCATTAGGGCTTTTTTTTTTTCTTCCCTTGGAAATGTGTATTACATCCCTGCCCACTGCTGCCAGAGCACACACCAAAAAATCCCTTTAGTGATTTTTAAATTTGATGTTGTGAGCATGAAGAACACTTTGTAAGGAGAGCATGTTGTGCAATGTAGTCATTTCTAAGAACTGGTGGCTCTTGGGCCACCTGGGGCAGATTTGTTGCCTGTGTTCTAACCAAACCTTGGTTTATTATGAAGGACACTGATTTTCCTTTGATTTCTCAAGAACAGCATTAAAAAAATATTTATTAAATTCTTTAGAGAAATCTACCTTAAATCGTACATGAAGTCTATGTGGATTGTTCAGTTTGGTGGCTTCTCTTTTCTAGTTGTTTATCTTGTGGCAAAAAGTAATTACACTTCACCCAACCATGTATTCTTACCTTTTTTCCATCAGTGACAACTGGCTTAACACTTAATGGAAACTTAGCCTTCCTTCCTGCTGCCTGAATTTCCTTGTGTTGCCTAGAATTAATCTGAACTGTTGAGTTAAAAATACTGCTCTGGCTCAGAGTTTGGTATTAGTTTACAGAATTAGCTGTTGATGAGTTTATCGCTGTAGCACAAATTGATGCTCAGCAATGCAAATATTTATGAGATTGGCTTAGGTGCGTGTAGTTTGAAGCCTGCATGAAATGAAGCACACAAAGGCTCTCTCTGCTGTGCAGGGATGTGCACATTGCTGTCTCCCTGCTTTCCCACCCTCCTTGGTGCTGCTTCTGTCGCTGGCCAGGGGAATCGGTTCGGCTTCACACAGCAAAGTCATGCTCACATACTTGTTGTGTCGATGGCTTGGCTTTGAATCTGACCTGGGAGAGGTTCCAAATTAGCCCCAGCAGCAGCCTGGAGTTAGAGCAGCTCGGGTGTAATACGAAGCTGCTCTCTGTGCTGGCTTTGATCGAGCCAGGGCTCTTACAGTAGGAGTGGAGCCACGGCCCAAGCACGCTCTGGGGATTTTACTGGCCTGCCACCCTTTGTCACTGATCCCTCTTTGGTGGCACAAGGAGAGGAAGGAATTAGAGCTGTGATTTCTATCTGCAAAATGGACAAAAATGTTTCAGCAGCTCAGCAGAGAGGTAATTTACTGAAAGGAGAAATAATGAAGCCACAGAGGGAAAGTGGGCTATGGAACTGCAGTGGAGTTCGTGGGGAACTCTTCTGCCAGGCACCTCTGTGCTGCAAGCTAATCCCAGATTCCCAAAGCAGCCTCGGAGCTGGAGAGGACTCTACACTCCAGCAGTGATTAGTGCCTATTAAGATACAATTGGTGTCCAGTAAAGTGCTTTTGGTACAGACTTAATAATTCTTGATGCATGTTTGAGGCTGCTTTATCTCGTGCATTGCCCAGTGAAGAAATGGAGGATTTTTCTGCTTTATTTTTTTGTGTCGCTTGAAACTGCAGATGTTTCCTTGGCCTTTCAGGGAGCTGGATGCAGTTTAGGTGAGGATCTGACCATTGAAAACTCCAGTCATCTCACTTGTTCCTCCTCACCAGTGGTCTTTTCCCACTGTTCTGTGGCATGGACAAGCTGAAGCAGGAGCAGAAAAGCTCTGTTATTTGAACCAAAGTCACGTAATATTATCAGAGGTTTCTAATAATTTTTATTCAACATCACAGTCTTTTGGAAACAACCTTCAACCCTAGACTTTGCAAGTTGCATTTTGAGTTTTTGAATCTGGGTAGATTTCTAGAATAATTCCAAGTACTTGTATAATCTGCCTTTCCCCCCTCTTATTTATTTATTTATTTATTGCCCAAATCACTCTTTTCTGCCTAAGTCTTCAGCAGATGTCTTTTTCTTGAGTCAGACAGATTCTTCAGCATTTCAGAAATCTTTTTTTGGGGTCCATGCACCAAGTTGTAGGATTGACAGAAATAGCTACCAGGACTGAACCTTCCCACATCACTAAAAATGGATTCTTTGGGAGAAATAGGCAGATTATGGCCATATTTTGGAGCTGAATCTAAAGTTTTAACCCTCCTGTTTGAACCTGATTTTAAAACAGAGGCTTCCTAAATGATAGAAAAAGCACAACATGGTAACAAATCCAGACAAATTATGAATAAATAAATGAATAATGATGATAATAACAAAAGAGAAAGAAAGCAAAAAGCCAGGATTTTCCCATAAAAGCACAAGGACCCTTTGAAGAGGCTAACTTTCATGTCCCGGTCCTCAGTTTTTCCATCTTTTCCATCTTTTCCCTCGTGCCCTGTGCTACACACACATGACTCGAGTGATGTTGCTCCACCCTCCGGAGAGATGCTTTTCTGTGGTGCTGCCGCTGGTGCAGAGCTCTGGAATGCCGAGCTCTGTGTAATTAGCAGAGCATTTGTGGCTCTCTGCTGTGCCGGGGCGGGCAGGGAGAGCAGATCATGGTCGCTTAGAAGCTCTTGCTGCTCTTCTGCAGAGCCTGGCTCCACCGTGATCCCACGTTTTCCCTCCTGCTTCCACTAGCTAGGCATTCCCAAGCAGCAGGCCAAACCTACGTGTCCTTTAGAGGCACTGTGTATTTTGTTATGCTGCTGTTAGTGACACATTTTGGGGGGAGAACACCTTTTTTTTTGGAGCTTCTCTTCTGTTCCAGTGCTGCTCTTGGTGCAGGATCCCTGGGTGCAGTTTAGTGATTGGCTTTAGAGGGCGAGGGAGCAGTAACAATTGCGTATTATTTATTTTGCAGTCAGTATTNGAGGCATTTCCAAGCAGCAGGTCAAACCTACGTGTCCTTTAGAGGGACTGTGTATTTTGTTACGCTGCTGTTAGTGACACATTTTTGGGGGAGAACACCTTTTTTTTGGAGCTTCTCTTCTGTTCCAGTGCTGCTCTTGGTGCAGGATCCCTGGGTGCAGTTTAGTGATTGGCTTTAGAGGGCGAGGGAGCAGTAACAATTGCGTATTATTTATTTTGCAGTCAGTATTGCTTGAGCACACCTTCAATAAGTTTCTTTCCCAAGGGCTAGGCTTGCTTTTCCCGCAGATTTTCCACGGGAGCCTTGGCAGGAGGTAGGGTGACCAAAGCTTCCGTTCCTTCCAGGGTGTGGGAAATTGTTACCTGAGAGAATGTGCAGGAGCTCGTCTTGAGTAACCCTGCAAGGAAAAAAGGTCATGGAAAACAAGACTGAATCAGAGGAAAATGTTGTATTGCAATCAAATGGCAAAATTGGAGAAAATTAGGAAAAAAAATTAAAAATAAGTAAAACACTCACTCCTGACAACAGCAAAAGTTAGGAGGGAGCGTGCAGCCCCTCGGCTCTTGGTGAGCAATTTTAGCCTGTTTAGCAACAGGCTGAACAACTTCACATTCTTCTCGGCTGTGTGTTTGTGTGCTCTGGTCCCCCTGGCTGGCAGGTGGGAGCTGCTGGAGGGCAAACCACGGGCTCTGAACGCTCTTCTCTCGGGGCTGGAACTACGTGTAAAGGACAGGGTGGTGGCAGCAGCGACCCAGCTGTGTGGGGTTTGCCTTCTGTGCCTCCAAGAGCTATAAATAAATAAAAATACCGTGCCCGGATCAGCCCTCGGCACTTCGAAAATAAAAAAAAAAGAGCTCAGGAAAAGGCAATTGGTATCAGGCTTCACCGTTTCACTCTCAAAGCCACAGATCTTCGTATTTAAAGACAAAAATAAAAAGCAGTGCAGAAAACAAAGAGGGGGTAGGGAAGTTCGTTGTTTGCTTAAGTGACTCTTGGGGATTTTTTGGTGCTGTGTATTTCCTAAGCTGTAGAAGCGTTTGAAGTGGGGAAACATCTTCCAAGGAAGTGCAGTTTTTCAGGCACGTTCAGGTAGTTCCTGGTCCAGCTCATGAGATGTTTCCATCTAAACTGGCTTCTTGCACTCTGGCCAGCGTACGCGGTGATATCACCCTCCTAAGTTATCCCGGAGCCGATTTCACACTCGGCAGTCAGCTGCTCGAAATCCCCGAGTTTTCAAACCAGCATCAGACGGCTTTTCACGGGAGCGTCTCCTCCTGCCCACACCCTTCCCACCGCACCCCGAGTGCCTGCGCTGCCTGCCGGCTCCCGGCGCCGCTGGGGCCGGGGGGGATGGAGCGTGTGCCCGAGCGGGGTGGCTGTGCGGCAGAGCGGAGGGGGCAGGAGGCTCTCGGGGGGCGGCTCCGGCCCGGCCCGAGCCCAGCAGCCGCGTAGGGAGGCTGGCGCTGGCCGCCCCCGGCTCCGCTGCCTTCCTGCCCGGCGCGGGAGGGACAGCGCTGGGGCTCCGCTGCCTCCCTGCCCGGCATCCCGGCGGGACCATGCTGCAGCTGCCGGCCTTCCCTGGCAATGCGGAGCGCAGGTGAGACAAATCCCTCCTGGGCGGCCGCGATAGAGGACGGCATCGCCGCGGGGATTGCGGGCTTGGCTCGGGGGCACGCAGATTTTAAATGACTTGGCTCGAAGCAGCTAGGAGCTTGCGGGGGGTTTAGCCGTGTGTATATCAACTCGTGCGCGGGTTTCTGAAGAGATGTTTCCATCGGTACTTTTCTGCTCGCTGCTGCAGAAATTAAATGTTAGTATTAGAGCAACATGTAGACGCGAAGATGAAAAACGGGTTTTTGTAAACAGCTTTGAGAGCTAAAAATCTCTTTTATTGCCACTTCAGTCATGAGGTTTATTTTTCTGCCTCTCGCTGAAAGCCTTTACCTAAGTCCGTACTTTTTAAAATTATGTTGGATTTCTAGATAAGGCCAGACATCATCATTCAAGGGCACACTGCGGGAATATTTGTCAGTGTTTACTTGTGGCTGGCATTTTGTGATGTTTCCAGCATAGGAAGGATGTTGTCAACCTTGCTTCCTATCCTCCAGAAAGTGATGGTAAACCAAAGCAGTTCAGGGAATCCTACAGGTTGCACATAAAAACCAAGAAGATTTGGGTTGCTTTCAATATAAAGGGCACTGCCTTAGTAATGCCACTTGCTTTTCCAGCAGCTTTTGCCCTGAAATGCATTAAGTGATAGCAAGCTAGAAAGCATTTAAGTTTCCTGCCTTTTGATATGGTTGAACATTTTCTAGAAGGTATAAAACCAATAAATGTTGTCTAAGGAACTGGGAAATGGAATCTCCTGAGTCAAATGTTTTCTGCCTCGGAAACCTTTAATAGGTGCTGATTACAACGTCCTCCTTAGTCATTTTCCTCCTCATCCTTAGACAGGGTGAATACTAATTTACTAACTTGGAGAGACTGTTTTTGTTAGCCTGAACCAATGGGCTCGTTCTGCAGCTGCTATTGAATTATGTGATCAGAAAATGAAAACCTTCTGCCTTAGCTTTTTTCAGACAAACACACGTTTCTTTGAAAAACAAGCAAACTTTTGGCAAACTGCTCAGAAAAGTTCAAGGCAGCACAATGCCTATCCCTTCCTAATTTCATTTAGGTGATTCTGGGGTAGTTACCACGAGGTTGCCTTTAGAATTTCCTGTCTCTTTTTGGGGCTCTTTCATACGATTAACATGTTAATAGGGTAGTGAATTAAGAGTACAATACCAGGGAGTTGTGGAAGGCAGACGTGAGCAGCAACTTACATTCCTGCAGATCGTTCGTGTTGTGCCCAGCTTTATCTGATACTCTGTGGGTGCTCTCACTCTTTCTCTCTTTAAAATCTCTGGGGAGGGGGGAAAAAAAGTGGAATTGCAATGAACACTTGAGGTGACTTGTGTCAGAAAGATCTGTCATGGCTCTTTAAAGCTCATGGGAACAAATCTGCTTCATTTGTGCATAAGCAGGAGGGAAGGGACATTGTGCTACGCTGAGCCTTAGCCTGCCCCTTGCCATTTTCCGATAGCTGGGAGTCAGTGTAACATGTAATATTGTAACCCAGAGAATTTGGGGATGCAGCAAATTACAGGGTGTGGATGGCATTTGTAAATGGCTCGTTGGCATCAAGAGACAGATTCATTTTCCAGCCTGCAGAGGGGTATGTACCTTGTCCAAGCTTTAATTCTCCACAAGGGGAATGCTTCCTTTTATCTAGATTTCTTGGCTAATTGGCATCAGACAGCAGAAATGTTTTCTAGGAGGACTAATAATGGTGGGGTTTGAAACTGGGCCAATGGCAGAAGGAGGACCTAATGATCCCCTTCCATTTAATTTTCTTCAGCTATGGGTGGCTGCTTCTGGTAAGGGAGAAGGAAATCTGCACAGGAAGTCAGCAAGCAAATGGTGCAACTACAGGCAGAGCTTATGGTTTCAGCACTATCACCTCCACACGTGGAATCTGTACAGGCCAGGGGTATATATGTTATGGATTTAATGGGAAACGGTGCTGAAATTGTCGTGGTACACATAACTGCAAAAATTGAGTTACAGAGGAATAGCTGTTCTGAGGGTGCTGGCAGCTGTGAGTGGCTGTGGTGAGTCCGTGTGGAACCATGGAACCATTAAGGTTGGAAATGATCTCCAAGATCATCAACTCCAACCATTAACCCAGCACCTCTGAGGCCACCACTAAGCAGTGCCCCTAAAAGCCACATGCACATGTTTTTTGAACCCTTGCAGGTGGCTCCACCACTTCCCTGGGCAGCCTGTTCTAGAGCTTGGCCGCTGCTCCAGTGAAGGAATTTTTCCTGACACTTTGTTCCCTAGCAGAACAGTGCTGGTCCTTGGGCTGTGGGCCTGCTGTGGTAACACATGGTATCGCATTTTTTCTCCTCCTGCACCTGCAGTGTGCTCAGCAGGGACTTTAGGAGGGCAATGTTGTGATGTGAACACCTGCCAGAGAAGTGAAACAGCTCTGCCAACATGTTTCCTTAGAGTCGAGTCTCTGGGCAAACCTTCAATAGTGGCACCAACCATAAGCATTGAAAAAATCAAGGTCTGGCTTAAAAAGAGGAGATTGAAATGATTTTTTTCTATTTATTTATCCATTTTCTTAATTGTTTTGATTCATTTTGGAGTGGGCTTCAGTCAGATTTCCGAGCTCAGTCTCACTGAAACTGTGACAGGTCCTTTTTCTAGAATAGGTGTTGTAATTGTCTCCACATTTGTTTGGTTCTGAGGGTAATGGCAACAGAAAAATGCCAACTGTACAAAATAAAGCATAATTCTAATGCCAGCTTTCACAGCATTCATGCTATTAAAGGCCTGGCCTTGCATGTCACAAGGTCACTCCAAAATGTCAGCTGTATTTTCTCCAGGAAAGCTCTCACCAGAGTGTCCAGGAGGAAGCTCTAAGATATTGCATCAGTCAGAAATTAAGCCCATGTCCACAAGATGGAGGACTTGGTATGTCCTTGTGAAAATTCCCTAAACTATGCAGTCTCTTCCCTTGCCGTGCTTCCGTGCTTCACCACTAAATCTGGTCCCTAATTTGGGAACAGATTAAAAAACCCCTCCATATGCTGCCTTTCTTGTAGCCATCTCTAGTGTTTGGCAGGCCCCTGGGCCTTGGCAGGGGCTGTATTTTGATGCTTATGCAGAGATTAACACAGTCTTCCTATAAACACAGGTGGAACTGAGTGCTAAGAGGGAGGGAGACCACATGATTCAGGGGCAGGGGTAGGGAATCCTATCGCTGGTCACGGCCACTCGTCCTCTGGAATGCTCCTGCTCCTCTGCTGCCTGCCGGGTAAGTGCGAGCCGAGAGCTCTTTGGTGGTGCCTTTCTGTCTCCTCCTGTGGTGCTGGAAGTGCAGGTAACTTTTGCATTTTGCCTGTGCCAGTCAAGGAGAGTTCAGGTCCCAGCCGATGGTGTTGGCAAAGCTGCGGTTTCTGGGTACGAGCAGTGACCTCGGGGTGGAGTGAAGCTCCCTGTTGGCAAGGCACCCTCAGCCCTGCTCTGCAGGAATCGCTGGTATTTAGGCTGGGCTGAAAACAAGCAAGTTGAACCCGTTGTGGGAGTGCTGTTAGCTGGCACCAAACGCTGTAGGAAGAGGGTAAACAGTGCTTAAGTTGATGGGTTGATGTGGCAGTTCCTGTGTGAGCTGGCCAGAAGCTCAAGTGTCATGGCCAGTAGATTATCACTATAATTATATTATTATTATTGATCATGGTGAATGGCATCCCACAGGACTTGGAAACTGTGGGTGTCAGGCATGCTGATGGAACCAGAATGCTGCAGACTCAATAATAAGATACATATTTCTCTCTCATATTTAGTTCCCTAACTAAATGTGAACTGTTTTCCTCAAAATTGTAGTTCTCTGTTATCTATGAGATGATGTGGAGTCATCAAAGGACAAAAGACCCCAAACCAACCACCACCCAAACCTTAGCCCTCACAAACTTGTTCTTTCATTTGTTTGCTTGTTGGAGATGTCATCCAGGTGAGTCTAAATAAGAAAAAATCATTCCTGGGTGTTGCCCAGCTCTGGTTGAGCTTGTGTGCCCAAGGAAAAACAGTAGGTCAGGAAGTAATAGTAGAGACCAACATGAATGGTGGAGGCTTGCCAACAAAACTGCCTTAATCAATTATTTTCACAAAATACAGCACTTGTGAAGACATGAACTGTGCAAACTATGTGGCCTACAAGGTGAGCAAGAAAAATTCATGGGAAAAATGTCCTCTTGCGAATGCCAGCATCGGAAATGAAGTACCCTTTACATTCTGCTCGTTAAATATATACCTGGGTGTGCTCATACTTTAGCACAAGATGTCTGTTGACATGAGGCATATGGTTCACAGTCTGGAAAGGCACTCCAGAGCGGGTGGCTCTGTAAATAACGTCTTGGCCCTAATTCGGAATTAAATTAGCTTCATATTTTTGGAGTGGTCACTAAGAGGTACTTATAAACTTGCCATCCTGCTAGCAGTGTGGCTTAGCTGAATCCCTTGGCTATTCTGAGGATACCAAGGGAGTTGGATTGAGGACAAAAGTGTAATTAAGTTGGTGTGGAAGTGGGAAAAAATAGCCCATGGTTGTTCGTTAGTGAGGTTCTGAAAATCCAACAGTTCTGCCCAGCTGAATTACCTGTATTATTATGTACTAGAGAACTTCAGGGTTTGTTGCTTTTCTCACCTTCATTTTGAGCCTTTCTGTCCCTGTTTATCTTTCCAGGCTATCAGCAGGCACAGCTTTCACTGCCCCTAGGTTCCTCTCTGCTCCAGAAATTGTTATTTAGGAAATTGGGTTTTTTTCTGTCCCCCCTCCTGAGTAAGCACTGGTTCAGGCCTCTGGTCCCAGCTGGGCTGGAAGGTTGGTGGTGCTCACTCTGGAAGAGAGGGGAACAATTACCCAGCTAAGTGATAATATTGCATCAGTGTGCAGAGGTTGTCATCTGCAGCTGGGTAAGAGCTGTTGAGAGTGAGTGTAGAGATCAGTGACTGTGCTAAAATCACTTCATTAGGCAATCTGAAAGGATAAAACACTAGAGGATAATGTGTATGTGTGGGCTGGCACTTCATCAGCAGGGTTTCGCTTTCCACAATAAATGAACTGGCTTGAAGAGACACTTGAATGTCCATCCTTTTTTCTTTTTTTTCTGATTAAAAAGAGCTTTCTATGTACATTGCCGTGCTCATGTCTGACATCAATCTGCTATCGATTTACACTGCACCAGAATGATTCTGCTCGTAGCTTGTTCCTAGGATGGTGTCACAGCACTACACACTGCTTTTGCTTAGGTAGCTTAAGCCAAAAAAGTTACCCATGTTCCAGAATAACTGTGAATACTTCCATCATGATTTCCTAATACAGACTGAGTTACTCAGCCTTGTCCACTGGGATCCTCTTGAACTAGATCACAGCTTGGTTAGGAGGTTGTTATATTGTAATGCTGCTCCTCAAAGCAAAATTACTTTCATTATAGATAGGCATTTAAAATGATTTAATGAAGGAAACGGCACCTCGTGCACATAGAATCGACATTCTTAGGTGTCTGGGAAATTTACTTTCAATGTAGCTGCTTGTTCCATGCTGTGGCATTGAAAATAGGTTGGAAAAGTTAGTACTGCTTTGCATTTTTCTGGGGCAAAGTGCCTCAAACAACTACTGTTATTTCCTAATGGGCAGGTATGAAGGTGAGTTGTTTTGCCTGGCACATGACGTTGATCCAGGAGTTGCAGAAACAAACATTCATCGTTTCTCTATTCGCTCCTAAATTATCTGTAAGACATTTGAATAAGAATGACTTGGGTGTACAATGCCTAAAGTTTATTGCTGTGAGGACATCATCTACTGACTAAAGCAATATCCATCAATCAGCCTGTCAGCTCCTGTCCCTAGTGCATGTAAGACCCATTTTTCCTCCCCTCCAAAGTGCCTCATGCAGAGAACATTAATACATTATGATTTATAATGTCACTGTGACTATGTGCTTACAAAGCATCTGCATCACAAGGCGTCTGGGCTCTGTTATTTGCGTGTATTATGAATTCTCGTTTACTAAAAATTCCTGTAGAAACCTCTGAGACTCATGCTTCTGGGTAGTTGCCCTGATCCAGAAAGCTAATTTTTAAATGCTCAGGATGGCAAAGCTGCTTAGCCTCACAGGTTTCAGACTCGTAACTGCGGGAGAGTGACATCTGTGACAAGTGCAGAGTTCCAGCAGTGGCTGTAAGGCAGGAATTGCCAGGGAGGGCTGTATACAGGTTTTAAATGATTCGTTTTTATAAGATGCTCCAAAGCAGAAGGGCTTGCTTTAACTTCCAGGCTTGCGAACTCATCTGCTCTTAGAAGTCGGGAGTGAGGGAGAAAAACCTCACTGTGAACAGGTTTTGTGATGTTCTCACCTGCTCTTCTGTACAGCTGGTGCTCATTTTGGAAAGCAGTCTCTCCAGGCAGACATGAGCTGCTCCTTGTCCCTGCTTTCTGATTGGTTTTTTGGGGTTTTGCTGATCCTTCCCACCTCTCTACATTTTCATATTTTCCATACTTCTGCTCTGGTCAAGAGAGCAATTTGTATCTGGATTTGCGTTGGTTCAACAAACTCCTAGTGTAGGTGGGTCCCACAGCATGAAAATAAGTTAGTCCTGTTTTGAATAGTCTTCTCCTGCTGATTTGCATTTTATCTCACAATCTGGCCATCCTGGAAAATTTGGACAGGACTTTTTTTATGGCTTTTGGAAAGCTTTAGAGCACAAGATGTCCTTTAAAACAAATTTAAGAAGCTATTCACAGTATAACTTCTGCCGTGACCAGCACTACATCCCTCCTGCAGCTGTGGAGCTGTGTCTCTGGCTTTCTTTCACAGCCAAGGTTTAAAAATCAAAATCAATGCTCCAGGGGAGTCTGAAGATATATTTGAAGGGATTGTTTGAAGCTATGTATTCAAAGGATGTAAGCAGGGAGGACATTTCTGATACCAGGGTTTGATAATGGACTATCAAAGCATACAAACATCAGCCAGAGCCCAGTGGTTGGGAGATGAGGCTTGATAAACTCAGTCTTGGAACTAAGGAGCAATTTGCCAAGCAGGAGTGGAGTTAACCATTGGAACAGCTTACAGAGGATCAGATCAGATTTGTGTCTTTGCCGTGTATGGTGACAATTGGATGTCCCTTTCTCTGCAAGACAGGTCTTTTGTTCAACCAGAAATAATAATTCAGTGAGTGGATGAAGTCACTGGGTGATGTTCTAAAGGTGTTTCAAGTCAGGTTAGATGGATTTGGTGTTTTGTAGGGCCTGTGGCTCTTCTGCATCTAATCTATCACTTTAAATTTCCAGGATTTCTAGTGGGACTGTGTTCATGACTTACTTTCTTGCAAGGACTTTTTAATTCTTGCCTTTGTTCTGCTGTCCATCTCCACCTCCTGATGGTGCCTTGCAGGCAGGTGACCTGCATGAGAGTGTGACCTGCTAAACTACACAAAATGAAGATAAATAATAGGCATGTATTTACTCAGGTTTTTCCCCCTCTGTAGGTTTCCCCAGGAATGTTAATTCACAGGAGAAATCTGCTTATCAAAAACTTCACTGCCCTTTCAGTTCCTAGTTGCATCCTCCTGACCGAGATCTTTGCCAGTTCTAGCTCCATTTTTTACAAAGTTTTTTTACGTTCCTGTATTTTAAAATACTCCAATAAGCCAGTTTCATAGTTGATATTTGATATACTTCCCCTGTTGTCATGAACATTTTAAAATATTGAAAGGGATTAATAAAGTTAAATTATTACACAAGATGAGGCAGCCAGGGAGGAAAACAGGATCTGTATGTGATTTGTACTCCTAGAAAGGATGCAAAATTGGTAAGCATTCATGGGAAATCAATACTCATAACTCTGTTTTCTCTAGAACATTTTATTTATGGAGCTGATACTTAATGTTGCAAGTTTTTAATGGAAAGACACCCAGGTGATTGTGGGTACAGTATTTGATTAGGGAACTAAGAGAAAGGAGTTGAAATTTTCATTTCACACTGACCAACCAGATAGACCAAAATAACTATCTAATCCTTTCTCTAAAAGTTCTTTAATTCCATTCTTATTGCAAGTAGATTTACGTCATCAGTTTGCACAGTCTTAAAAGAAAAGGTTCTACATGTGGAAGTTGGACAAAATGTGATCCTCTCACACACAGAGGGAAATGTGTTGGAACAGTTCATTTTGTAAAAAATAAAAAAATCAGCTCTTTTTGCATAGATGGGAAATCTACCTTTCTATCACAGGGTTTTCTGTGATGTAGGGAATGTTTCTGGGTTTTCATCCCTTTGGGGTGGGGGTATGCACTTGTTCAGTGGGGATGGGAGGACAGCTCTGCTAGGGTACCTCACCTGGCCCATGTCCCCTCATTAACTGGGAATTCTGGAGAGCATCTGCCCTGCTTGGCAGGTGTTTTATGAAAATATCTGTCCTGCACAAACAATACTTGTTACAGTTTATCTTGGTAATTGGAATTTTCCTCCCTGCTGGGACTTGATAGCTCTTTTTTTTTTTTTTTTTCTCTTCATTTGTTGGTTGGTATCTAATTTTTTGCTTTGCTGATCTAATGGCTTTTTGGTGTAGCTTGGGTTTTAGTCGGTGGTCAGCAAATGTCCTTGTTTGTAATAGGGATTGGCAAGTGTGTAAATTATTTAAAATAAAGACAGGTTCAGAAACTGGTGAGCAAAAGGTGGCTGTCGCTTTAAAGAGTGCAGTTTGATCAGAGCTTCAGCCCCATCCCCTGAGGACAAAGGCAATTTTGATTTACGGGGCCCAGGAGTCCCTCGCTTACCAGGATTCGTCACTGCTCGTGCATGTGTAAACCTGCAAAATGCTCTTTTGTGTAGAATAAATCTTACGCTGTGCGATTGAGTGTGACCCTTCATAAAGTCACAGCGACCAGCCCTCACTGCACACCCAGCTCGCTGTGCAGCCAGGGCAGAACTCCTTCCCATCCAGCCGGTTTTTTGGGTTTTTTCGATAAATAACCACCCAGCAGTGTTGATGGCTTCCTTGAGCCCCCGGGAGCGCTGCTGCCTCCTTACCTGTCTGCGCTACCCTGGTGCATCGGGGCTGGATCTCCCGCGGGGCTGGGAAAAGGGAGAGATCCTGGGCTGGGGAAAGGGGAGAGATCCCGGGCTGGGCAGGGGGAGAGATCCCGGGGCTGGGGAAAGGGGAGAGATCCCGGGCTGGGGAAAGGGGAGAGATCCCGGGGCTGGGGAAAGGGGAGAGATCCCCCCGGGCTGGGGAAAGGGGAGAGATCCCGGGGCTGGGGAAAGGGGAGAGATCCCGGGCTGGGAAAGGGGAGAGATCCCCCCGGGCTGGGGAAAGGGGAGAGATCCCGGGCTGGGAAAGGGGAGAGATCCCGGTGCTAGGGAAAGAGGAGTGATCCCCCCGGGCCGAGGAAGGGGAGCAGCTCCCGGTGCTGAGGAAGAGGAGTGATCCCCCCGGGCTAGGCATGGGGAGCAGCTCCCGGTGCTGAGGAAGAGGAGCGATCCCCCCGGGCCGAGGAAGGGGAGCAGCTCCCGGTGTCCTGCTGCTGTTGGCAGCCAGCAGCAGATTCCATTATTGCCGATCAATGCCGCCGCCATGCAGGAGGAGGGGAGAGGGAGGGGTGGGAGCTTCCTATTCACGGATTGATCAACCTGCCATTGCATGAACAAATTCATTGCAAGGAAGGCTGGGATGCTGGGATAATAGCTGGAGCAGGAAGGGGCTTGTAAACAGGGGAATGCAGGCTCGTCAGTAGTGGGGAGGGGATTTAAATTGCCTCTGAGCTTGCTGGTTTTTCTTCTGGCATAAAGCACAATACCTGAGCCTTCAAACAAAGCCAACACTGTGAGGAATGGTTGGGCTATATTGCACTTAGCTGATGAGCTATTGTGCTGACTTATTTGAGCTTCTTCAGCACTGATATATTTCTACTTTTTACTTAAGTTGATTCTGTCACAACCTGCTGCCTCTTCTGGATTTTGAGACCTCAGATTCCCCTGCTTCCCTTTTTTGCCTGCCTCGTGTTGCTGCTTGGACTGAAACCTGACACAAAGGGACAAGTACAGATCCCAGTTACTGCTCCCACCCATACCTGCTGTGTCAGATGTAGGGTTGAGAGAACGGGGCAGGATCACTCTCTCATGTTTGTCACTGTAGACAATAACTGGAGTACTGGAATCCCAAGACCATCAGCTCCTCCCCATCCTTCCTGCCCTGCTTCGTTCACTTACTGTGTTCTGTATGGAAAAGTTTTCTGGCTGGAGAATAAGTCTTCTTTCTCCTGGGCATGTGTCCGAATGGCTGGATAGCAGCACAGAAGATGAGAAAAGCCTTCTCTCGTTCCTTGGTACGGTAGGGTACAAACTGTATTTTTGGGGTTTTAACACTTTACTGGGAAGCCTTTACTACTTTGGTGCTTAATTTCTTCAGTCTTTCAGTTACCTGACCTTATATCCTTTTAAAAGCTTTTGAGTGGTGTTCAGTGTTAATTAAACCTGGTTACAGCCTGTTTGAAATAGTTACAAACACACTGGGCAGAGGTTACCTTATAAATGGGAGTGTGCCCTGCACATGAATTAAACTGGACTGAAGGATGTACAGCTCTGGTGTCCTTCTCTGTGCTGTGTGAGAAGCTGGTCACTGGCTTCAGTCCACTTCATCTCACTTCTGTCAGCTTGCCTGACTTCTGAACTGTGTGGTGGTAGCAAGATGAATCAGGGGAGACTGCTCAAAGTTGTTCTTCTTGAGAGAAAAGTGCAGACGCATTTAGAATAAAAATTCCCAAGTGGTGTCTTAACTCTGGGGCTGTGTTTAGGGTTCACTGATACCTCTCGGATGACTGCAGTACATTGGGTCTTTTCCTGTGTCCATAACAACAGTTCTTCCTCAGCTCAGGGACAAAATCCTGCCACAGGGAGCAAGAAGTGCTGAGGCTGGGAGCAGCCTTCTGGGCCATGGAGAGGAACAGGCAGGAGCTGTTGAGCTTTGGTGTTCTGGAGCCAGTGAGGCTATCCCAAAGGATTGCTTTTTAGAGAATGCTTCTATTCACAGTCCTTTCACAGACAGTGAAAAGAATTGGATTGGAAAGCTGTGGCTCAAGGCTGTTGTTTAATAACGAGGACAATAAATATTGATATCATACTAATGTGTGTTTAAGTCATAAGCCTCTAAACAAATTAGGCTGCAGGAACAAGTTACCATGCGTCAGCTGATCGGCGTTAATTGTCTGTGTGCAATCTCTGCAGCAAACACAAGGTAATTTGAATTAGCTGGGGCAGTCCAAGATCATTAGGAACTAACGAGGACATCAGCATCTCCAGGTCATGGGCAGTAGCTCCTTGTCTCTGCTTTTGTGTTGGCACAGTTGTCCAGGCAATTTGTTTGGCTGTGTGTGGAGTCAGCCATGAGGGGAGGTTTCAGAGGCTGCTGCACGAGGAGGTCAAAGAGGAGCAGCTATCCCAAATTTTGTCCAACCACACATATCAGGCAGAGGATATGCTGAGCAGTTCAGGGACGTGCATCTGCTTCATTTTTGGCTTGCTTTGCAGAGCTGGAGGATTTGTTCCTCTGCTTCAAAGCAAATGCATCAGTCTAAGAACGGCTGATGTTGTTCTCACTCAGTGCCATGTATAGTTTCCTCCAAACTTTCAGGGAAAATAAATTTCGGGAGTTTATACTTGAAACCCCAAAATTATTCTCTCCTGTGACATCTATGCCCCTCTCTTCCAGCCTCCTCCAGTACTCATCTGCTTCGCATGTTAGGTCTTGTCTTTCAGGCTGTAAAGTCGTTTGGGAATCAATGACTTAAGTATCTTTTAAGTGACTTAGTGTGTCATTTAGGTTGCTTGCTATGCACCTTCTATACTGGGCACTAATTCAATTACACCTTTTTTATATGCCAGCACAATGCAAGTGTCTAACACCAACAGAATTGGCTGTCTGTAAATTAAAAATCTTTTATAGTTACCTGGATCATCTTCCAAGACTTACCTGATAGACTCAATCCACAGTAAAGCACAGTATCTTCTTTTCAAACCCCTGCTAATGGACTGGGAGAGTTTTTGATCATAGTTTGTATCTAGCAGGTGTTTGATGCTGGAGTTCTACAGCCAGTGAGCTTTGCAGGGTTCCCTTTGTATTTCTCGTTCCAGGCTCGGCAGCTTTTGTGCACTTCAGTGTCCTGAAACTTGGTTGCATTTGCTCTGAAGTATCTTCCTGTGATTTTTTTCCCCCGTCTGGTTGCCTTGATAAATGTGGAAAAGCTATCTCTGCAAATTTCCATTTTCTCCTTTAAGTTATACCTTGCAGGATTTGCATAATGTATTTTAGTCGGAACACAAACCTGGACTTCAGGACTTAAAACAGATTAGGGGGGTTTGCGTTTGCTTTTACCTTAGGCTTCTTGTACAGGCATTTAATGAAATTTTTACGACAGTCTGTGAATTGGGCCCAAGTCTGAATTCTCCCCAAGTGAGCAAAATGAGAGAGAATGCTTATTGCAAGATAAAACATTAACATTTTTATTTATTTTGATATGAGGCTTCCTGTTTCACTAGGTAATACACATCTGAAAAATGCTGTTCAGACACTTCTTCCTCTTCTTCTTTCTCCTGTACCTGCAAACAACTCCCACCTGGCATGGCTGTCCCACAAAGCTGGGAGGTTTGTTTAGTGTCTGCTTCTCCCACCTGGAGAAAAAGCTCTTCACAGTGGAAATAGGAATTTCCATCAGCCAGGCTTTCAAGTGGCCACAGCACCCAGCAGTAGGGAATTTAGGTCAAGCCCCAGAGGGCTGTGGTGGCCAGAGGTTGCTGAGGCTACACCACTGTGGCAGAGAGGGTTCCCTTCAAAGGAGGGCAACCCTCACCGCTACTCGGAGTAGTAAGTGGCACCTGACTTACACAAACCTGCCTCCTGGCCTACAGAACGAGCTCTGGGGTTGCTGAGGGTAGAGAGTGGCACAGCAGGATGGGAGAGGAGACCTAGCTGCATTGCATCCTTGGGCAGTTCCCCCCTCAGAGGCACCTGACACTGCAGAGCAGTTGGCTCCGGGATTTGGAGCTGACTGTTGCTGTGTAGTGTGCAAATACTTGTTTGGATAAGTACTTATTTACATAAATATTGCTGTGCATCACCAAGATATCAGGTGATAAAAGTGACCCACTGGGATGTTTACAAGCCCTTTGTTTGATGGTGTAGTTGGAGGTGTCCCTGCCTGGATGGTCTTTAAGGCCCACTCCATCTCAAACCATTGTAAGGTTCTGCAATTGTTTGTAGAAGGTTGGAATGGGGAAGATCTGTCAGGTGGGTTTTTTTTTTCCCCTTTTTCATTTTTTTTCTTTTCTTCCCAGAAAACAGTAGGGCTGAAAAGTGTTTCAGATGGTTTTGATGGATAAACAATGTTATTTATCTGTAGCCTTGGTCCCTGAGAGTGAGCAATGCAGAAAGCTGTTGTAATTTAATACTAAGCTCATCAGAGGTGCATTGATTTTTACAGCAGGTGAAGATTATGCAAGAGTAGCCTCAAGCATTACTAGTGGAGCAGGGGAGGGAACTGTCTAATTTTTTGCCTGGTGGTGACAGTATAGATTTCTTTCACAAGACTCAGCAAAAATACTGTTCTACAGGCATCACAGCAAGTTGCTTCAGCTTTTGATTTCCAGTTAACATATCCCGACAATTTTGCTATATCTGGGTCTTCCTTTTCCTAGGGACTAAACGTGTCTGATTGCTCTTTTTTCAAAAGGAGAAGAGAGGGAAAGGTAATTTTTATTTTCAGTTCACCAGAGGCACCTAGTGAATATTTCATTTCCCCTTCCCCATTTGGTACACTATCTGTGATGGTGTGAGAAAAGAAGAAACTCATTTTACCGATGAAATGTCAACATTTTATTTGCAGAAACCTTGCATTGCTGCTGGGTGGATGTTGGGGAGGGAGAGGGGAGGCAAGGGCAGCCAGGCACATTCCTTGTGGTAGCTTTTCAACTCCATTCAGTTTAAAGTTAAGCTCTTTCCCAAGCGGCCCCTCCTGCAGAACGTGTGGTGGGATATAGTGGGGAATTCGCGCTGGTGTTTTCATTTATGACTCAGCAAAGTTAACAGACTGTTTTAAATTACCGGAGCGGCTTTGATGTGATTTCCTGCGCGTGAGAAGCGGAGGAGGCCAAACCTATTACGTTACTCGTTACTATTCAGTGTAACATAAAAGGTGCTCACTCCAGCCCCGTCCCAATGGAACAGATCACTCCCGTTTGCCTTCCTTACACGGGAATGGCAGAGGCAGTTCTTTAAATCCTCCCTGCCACTGCTCTCTGGGCAGAGCAGTACTCACGGGTGCTGCAGAAAATAAAAGTTTCCCCTCCTTTAGGCCGGGCAGGCAGCTGGCGATGCCCAAGTGGTAGAGGTAAAACCTGCCAGGCTGCTGAGGCAGTGGCACTGCCTGGCTCCGGAGCCTGGGGCCGGCGCTGGCCGCGCTCCAAGCGCTTTGTTCCCGCAAGGTGCCCTGATGGGCACTTACCCTGCAGCTCTGGAACAGGCGATGCCGGAGGAGAACCTGCTGCTCCCGAGGAGGAGGAGGAGGGCTCTCAGTGGCGGTCCCCGCGGGCTCTGGCAGGCCGGGATGTGCTCGCTCGGTGCCAGCAGGGCTGTGCCCTGCCCGTGCCCTGCCCTGCCCCGGGGGCACACACCGCGCCGTGCCTCGGGCTCCGCTCCGCGGGGCTGCTCTCCCTCCCGGCAGTCCCTTCCCCAGGCAGACCGAGGGGCTCCGTGTCGGCAGTTGGCTTTTTTTAAAAGATAAATATCTACCGAGTGAGACACTAACACTGCAGGGTCCAGATTGCTTCGCCTCTCCTCCGCTGAGCTCCATTTTGTCGGTCTCCAAGCATCCATGGGAGAGACGTACTGTAACTCCGCCGAAACCAAAATCCGCTCTGCAAAGACATCACAAGTAATGTTATCCCCGAAGAAGGCTTCTCTCCTTTTTTTTCCTCGTCTCTTAGGAGGGAAAAGCCGCTCTCGTGGCACCAGCTGGCTGTCTCTCTCCATAAACCTTGTTTTTCGCTGCTGCGAATCAGGATATGCAGGGGGAAATTTCGGCAGCGGAGGGAAGCCGGCAGTTGGGCGTCTGTTAATAGCCTCAAAGTAACTAATGAGGATGTGCAGCCGGAGCGATTGATTGAGGAGCTGCAGTCCTGTGTGTGCTGCTGCTGCTGCTTGGCTCGCTCCGTGCCCAGCCCGGGAGGGGAGGGCGCAGCGAGGACCCAGCGTTCCCCCCGGGGCCAGCCTTGCGAGTTCTACCTGCGCCCGGCTCTTCAAAGGAAAGCGGCACGAGTCAAAATGTCACTGCCCGGAGTCACGGCTTGCTCCTTTTCTTTAAGATTCGGAAGATAACAATGGACTTTCTGCTAGGAAGTGATTCTTTCCCTCCCCGTGTTGGGGGGTGCTTTGTGAAGCTGGATTCCTTAAAGTCTGGCAATTGAGCTGGAGATGGGCAGCACTTGTGATAAAGGTATCTGTGTGCATACATATGCATATCTAGCTCTATATAAAAATGCAGAGATGTGTGTTTGTGGAGAGATTTTTCATGCTGTCTGTACTTCATTCTGCTATTATTCCAGTGTTTGTACGAGTCAAAGATATCAGTACAGCTTTTATGAGTATTTGTGCTCATCAGATCAGTCTGCATGGATTTAAGATGCCAAAGTCGTGTCTTAGTAAGGTCATACTGCCAGAATGAGGAGAAGTTGACCTATTTTTTTTTATCTGCAGAGATATATATGTCATATTACTTATAAGTCTTCTGCTGGTTGCATGCTTGGAGCAAGTAGTGTGATCATACAGGACCAAACTTTGACCTTTGCCAAATTACATTCAGCTGGGACTAAAACTGAGCTTCCCTGGGTCTTGATTGTAGTTGTCTGTTAATTACTGCACTGCTTACGTCAAAAATTTAAATTTAAAAAAAAAATAGATTTAACTTCTCTGAATACTGTCTCTCTGACAGTAACAGAATATTTAAGTACGTCCGGGTGTTGATCTTTGCCAGCACTTCTTATTTTAATCTCCCACAGTCAAGTCAGATCCACAACCTTGAATCTGCCAGTGAAAATGCCACTGTAGGTTAATAAGTGAATAAGATATAGGTAAATAGGTGGGTTAATTCAGCAGTTTAGTAATGCACTCGAAACTTTTCCTGAGGCTTCTGTCCTACAGAGCACAAAACCTGACTATTCCCCACCCCCGGGCACCCATTCACCACCTTCTTCTTCTCTTCCTCAGAGGTCCCAGCAGAGAGATCTCCTCGCAGACGGAGCATCTCGGGGACCAGCACCTCTGAGAAAACCAACTCCATGGATGTTCCGAACACTTCTCCTTTCAGAGTGCCAGTAAGTGTTGCCTTCCCTGCCACGGGGCATTTGTCTCACTGGATGGGAGGAGGAGATTGAAATCCCACAGGGTACAGCCAGGCTGGGGGAGCCTGCGGGGAAAGGAATATTTGGTTCTTATTTCCAGTTGACCAAGAGGTTTTGCTATCAATTGTCATATGTGATCAATAAGATTCCTGGTAGATCCCTAACTTGCTCCTTTTGGTTGCCTTGATCTAAAGTTGCAGATAGAGAGACATCAGTGTTAATGTGGGCAGCGACCTATATAAGTACTTTGAAGTCGCCTCCAGGGATTGCATTCCGTATTCAATCTTGATCTTGTAGATCAGTGATAGCATGTTACTTGTCCCTCTTGCCAGTGAAGTACCTGGAAACTTGAAATGGTTTTATAGTTTATGTGTTAATTCCTCTTTAGCTCTTTGGGCTTTGTCCTGAGTTTGGTTGGCTGTGAGTCTGTGTGAGAGTTGTTCAGCCTCAGCCTGGATTTTGCTTGGGTCACTCTTTGGTCAGAGTAGCCAGGAGCACAAAGGCATTTCTATTTTTGGACTGAGGAGGTGCTCAGTAATTTTTAACAATATTTGTTCATGTTTTAAAATATCTAACTTGAATATTGTGAACATTTTCATGCCCTTCTTTACTTCTGGCAAGTAATCTGTCTACTTTAAAATAGATCTTGCACTAGTAATTTTAAAAATAAAATTTAAAAACGGCCAAAAGATTTAATGAGAGTTATTTTAATTATTCAAGGCTTAAGGCTGGTCAGAGCGTATAGAAAACATGGTGTTTAAAGCAACCTGTGAACTCATGGTATTTTGGAATGGAGAAAGGGACCAAGGAAGCAGTGAATACACTGGGAATTCTTACTTGGTGCCTTTTCAGAGCCATAGAATAATACAGACTGGAAGGGTCTAGGCAATCTCTGGGGGTGCTTTCCCACCTCAGCTATTCTGTGTTCTCTGAACGATCCTCTGTCACTTCAGAGATCTGTTTTCTGGATGGTACTTGGGAAAAAAGGGCCTTGGTTTAGTTGTATGTGAAGTTGACACACGAATATTCTGTTATGTCAAGTTCTGAGATTTTGATCCCGAGCCCATGATCCACAGAGTTCCCGGAAGATTTCTGAACTTTTGAGAGCCTTCAAAAGTCTTATCTGTGTCTTCATTTATAAGAAATTCTCTGTTTTCTTTGCCTTCATCTATAAGTAATAGCCCAGGCCTTTAGATGTGTGTGTGCATTGTAGTAGCCTTTGTCTGGCAACTGCAAGCTGTGTGGCAGAAGTGTTTGATGATGATCTGTGATGTTTGTTTTATATGCCTCCTTTTTTCCTCATTTTTGTACCATTCCTTTTAACGGTGATCCTGTCTTTCAAGGCACATTTTGATGGTTCTCTAATTCTACTCTATGAGTTCTCTAACACTTCCTAGCCCCTGCTCCCTTTCAAAACAAGAGCCTTGCAGAATGTTTCTCATTTCCCCTGGTGGTGTGTTGGGTTTTTAGGACTCTGGCAGATAGGCTCAGGAAGCAGTACCTGGCTGCTTTTCTTGGGCATGAACCAGCAGAGAGCTAGAAGCTATTTGTGCCACGTGGAGCTGGGTTCTGCTGCTTTGTCTGCTGGGCCACCTGTGCACCCAGGAGCATAATGCACCCTCCTGTCCTCCTCATGGGGACAAGGCTTCTGCCTTTGGAGGTTTTCTTCTGAGTAATCCATTTATACCCTGTTACTCTTGAGTGGGGGCTGAGATTGTCCTGGTTTAAAACATGGCAGCTTTTGATCTGATTAAAAGAGCAAGCTGCAGTTAGAAGTCGGCTTGCTTAACAATACAGATGAGCTCAAGCCAAAACTGCTGAAAGCAAACACACTGCTAATGTGGTCGATTGGCACATACCTCAGAGGTGGCTGAGAAGATGGGGAGGAATCACATTCCTGCCTTTGACTGATAATAAGAATTTCCCAGCTCTCAGAAGGAGGAAAGGTGACTTGGGTGCCTCGTGAAAGCCTCAGTCTTGGATCACTGATCTGAGAAGAGCTTCAAGTGAAGGATGCAAAAGGTGCCTGTAATGGCTTCAAATTTGTGTCTGTGAGGCTGTCTCTATTTGACAAGCATTTATCCTACATATAAAGGAGATCATAAAGGATAAAAGGGAACTTGCTTTTTTGTTTTTTCAGACTTTGTCACCCACAGTGCAGGTTGCAGGGCTCCAGGCAGCTGCAGCATAGTGCTGTCTCAGTTATTCTTCCCGTGGCCCTGACTCTGTGCCATACCTCGTCTGCTCACCGCTTGGATTTCTAACAGAAAGCAGCTTAAGGCAGGGGACAGCTTAACCTTCTTCCATCCTGATGGAAAATTATGCTGAGACTTTCATAATAAGTTGCTTTTACAGCTTTTTAAGTTTGTCTCTCAGAACAGCTATTTAAAAGCTGTCTTCTCCATAGGACAGTGGCTTCCAGCATGTTCTGTGCAGGTTTTTTCCTTTCAAGCACAGGCAGTGGTACTCACTCAGAACAAGGCATCTGGTTTTTTAATACTGCTAATTGGCATTGCTTTAGCATCTGGAATTTTGATTCATAACAGCCTAATTGCCTTTAAGCAAACATTTCCTTGACAATACATTTTTTAAGTAGTCTCTTCAGTGGCGGTGGTCAATGAAGGATTTATTTTTGAGGGCTGATGTGTAAAGTTTAGGAAATTTGCCTTCCTACCTCCTGCATGGGCACTAGAGGAGAAGATGTATGTTTAAATTTACTAGTGTGTGCAAAGCAGAATTTCAGTAGTTGTACTCTTTCCTAGGATGAACCACTACATGGACCAGCATGTGCTATGTGTTTGTGAGGGTGGGCAGGCCCTGGCACAGGGTGCCCAGGAAAGCTGTGGGTGCCCCAGCCCTGGAAGCATCCGAGGCTGGGTTGGACAGGGCTGGGAGCTACCTGGGAGAGTGGAAGGTGTCCCTGCCCATGGCAGGGGGCTGGGACAAGGTGATCTTTAAGGTCCCTCCCAGCCCAAACCCTTCTGTGATTCCATTATTTGCTCTGGTCATCTCCCACCAAGGGGAATGAAGGAGGTTTGGCTGATGTTGACACTGCACAGCACACACAGAGAGAAGTGTGCACTCACTCTTGGTGCTTGTCCTTTCTTTTTCTTCCCCGTTGCCCCAAATTTTCTTAAAATGTTGGTTTTCATGTAGGTTCAGCTGTGTACATTGATGTTTGACAATCTCCAGGTGTGTCAGGGAGAGATATGGAGAGAGAAGAGAAGGGCACAAAAGGTAGGAAAAGGGAGATGAAGAAATGTGTCCTCTCACGAATGGACAGATGTGTGCTGCTTATAGATACACGTATAGGAAAGGTCCTATTTTTAATGATGGATATTATTTGCCCAAACAAACAGGGAGGCAGAGGGAGCTGGCTCCAAGTAGGCACTGTGACGCATAGGTGGGCGAGAAACCAGCTTTTCCCTTCCCACACACACACCACGTCCTGGCAGCGCCTCGGCCTCCGAGCATCCCCTTCCCTGCTGGGGCCCTGCCGAGCCCTGGTGGCACTGGTGCAGCCTGACACACTCCCTCCCTGCTCTGCCCTTGGAGCCCAGGGGCAAATGTGGGGCTGCCCACATCCCCAGAGCTCCTGCAGCACCAGGGTGGAGAGGAATCTCTGAGCCACCCTGCAGACTCTCACTGCGCTCTCCGGTTTTGGCTCAGAGTTGTTATTATAAATAATATGATTCATCCGTGTCTGCTGGCTCATGGGGAAAGAAAGATGAGAAAGAGGCAAAGAAGCAAGTGCAAATGAGACAGGAAAGGCAGAGCACAATCTTTGAAGTAAATAAAAGGGTTTTTATAGGAACCCTGATGTAGGATACTTGCAGATTGCTTTCCTTGGTTTGTTTCTGGCCAGTTCTGGTATAATTGGATCTATAGAAGTGCTGTCTGCCTCTTTGCTCTTTAAGAGTACTGCTAAATGGAACAGAAGACAATGCAGCCAGCCCGAGTGAAGGTCAAAGCTTGATGAGATCTCGTGGCTGCCCAGCCTCATCTTTTATGCAGTCAGCAAGATTGTTGCTTCTCCGGAGCACAGCTCCGCTCCCGCCGTGCTGCCAGGGCAGGAGGAGCCTGAGCTGTGCTGCCCGTGTGACCCTGTGGCATACAAAGATGTATTTCTCATTCTGCATCGGCACCAGTGCAGAGATGGAATTGCTGATTTGCATTAGTGTGAGGCACCACCACAGCATCCTCCATGAAAAACTGGCTGTGCTCAAATCTGTCCCCTCAATAAGAGATTTACATTTTTCCTTCCATTTTCTGCTCTCTTCTTCCCGTGACATGTCTGTTTGAATCTGCTCTAGTTTTTATCACTTGCTGGCTGTTCGGTGAGTTCCATCTCAGGGTGACTGAGTGTCTCCAGGACGCTCACCACGCTCTCATCCCTACCTTTATTCTGGGGCAGTGCTGCTCATAGGCTCTCTAACCTTCACAGTGTCTTGCTGCCACAGCAGATTTGTTCATTGCTGAGTCAGATGATGGGGATATCCAGGCTCTGATGCTGTCTGGTGGACCTCAACAGCAGGAACATTATTCTCGTGTTTGGCATAAACCTGACTTCATCCAATTCCCTTTATTCCTTAGTTAATGTAGGGGAGCTATGAATGTGCATGGCTTTAAACACTGCTCACATTGTCCTTGGCTTAGTAGTATTTAAATATGCACCGACTCATTTTATTCTTCACCTCCAAATCATGACTTAGTCAAGTTATGCAAAGTTTAATTAATGCATCCTCTGCAAATGAGTCCTTCCGGCCCTTTTATCACTTCTCTTGCTCTTGTGTTTTTAATTCCCTTCAATTGATTCTCCAAGTTCTGGTACTAAAGTTCACAGGAGTGTGTGTTACCAGTTTCTAATCACTCCTAACCCTTTGTGTTATTTCTCTGTCCTCCCTGGCCCTCGCTTCACCTCCTAATTTAATATAGCTCGGTGTAATTAATGTGCTGTTTAACTTTTCTTCCGGATGAGTAACAAGGACGTTAAGCAGAAGCAGTCAGGCCACTATCCCCACCACATCCCATTGGACCCCTTCTTCTACTTTGATACCTTATCACTTGCTGTAATTACTCTTTTTAGGTATTCCTGCAGCCATTCCTCGGGTTTATGTTACGAGCTTTAACCAAGCTCATTTTTAATAACTTTTGTAATTAGCGTGTGTGCTGTGTTATCAAAAGGTGTTCTGAAGTGTTGGGCTGCTTAGTGGCTGCCTGCCAGGGAGAGAGGCAGAGTCAGGAAATCATTGCCTGCCCTTCCTGACAGGCTCAGGTGACCTGCTTCTTATCCTGTTCATTTTTTATCACCCTTGTTTCCTTGTTCTCCAGACAGACTGGTTACTCTTACTCCTTAATTCCTTAAAAATGGGTAGGAGCATTTAAGGATGCTCTTTCCATCTGCTGTTCCTGCTGTGGGCAGCTCCCACAAGGGCAGCCAGGTGCTGCTCCCAGTTGTGCCCATGCTGAACACCTTGCTGAACTGGGATCTGAACAGCTGATGTGGCCCTCCTGGCTATCAGGTAGCTCTTGCTTGTTCATGAATTTTTCAGTAGGATTCCCAGTGACTTGGAAATTCGATTCCCGTAGGACTTTTGGCAGCACACCACGCAGAGTGCACGCAATCTTAGGATGCATTTTATTAACAGGTGTATCATCAGTGTACCCTTGCTGCAGCATCCTCAGCATTTCCTTGGGTTTCTTATTACTCTTCCTAAATTTGTTCCTCCTATTCTGCATCCCTCCTGTGGCTGTCGACCATTTTTCATTGGAAAGTTGAAATTGTTATCTGGCCAAATCTGCAGTGCTGTCCCATCAGGGGAAAAATATCTTTCCTGATCCTTGCTGTTGATCAGCTTGTGTCCTGAAGCATGATTATTGCTCACTCCTGTTATTTTTAAACCTGACTAATGCAGCTACATATGTTATTCGTCCTTATATAAACACATAATCCTTTTTTAATCTTGCTGAAAAAATTTGTCTGTATAATATCTTGTGGTGGTGAATTGGATGGGCTCATTTATAGATAGCATTAGGAAAGGTCTCCTGACAATCAGTGAAACGTGCTGCCTCTCATGTTAAATTGCCCTTTGGTTTTCTTATGTAACAGGGTGCACGAGGAGCTTAGGTAATTTCCATTCTATTTGTTTTATACATCTGTAATCCCTTCTTGCTTTTGTTCCTAAAATAAATAGTTGGTCTTTAAAACATATCATTTGGAAATCCCCCTCTTGTCTGCCTTTAATCAGTTTATACTTCTGGAGTTGTGTTTTGTTCTAGTTTTCTTGCTGAGATGAGAAAATCAGAAGAGCGATGCATTAGTGTGAAAGCTACGGCAGATTTATGTAACACCACTCTGCTTTTATTGGGCTTTATCCTCTGTACATTCGGACATGATTTTTATTGTTTCATGCACAAACCACCTCGTCAGTGACACAGTGCCAGGTTTTTGGATGAGTAGAGGGTGGAACGTGGCTGTTCTAGGTCTTGTTCTGTGTATTACCTCCAAGGTGTATCTAGGGTTGTTTTCATCTGCTTTTCTACCGTGGGAGTGGTTGGTTGAGAGTCTTTTCGAAGGGAGTCACTGCTAATATTTTAATGCTGAGTGGGCTCATAAGCAGACTTTACCTCCTTGCTAGTTAAATTGGCCTTTTGCTGTTGTTCTGCAAAAAACTGTAAACTTCACCATTTTGCTGCTCATTCCTAGAATATCCTCCTGGTTTGATCTTTCCATTTTACAACCTGGCGATCTTCCCCTGCTTCTTTGCCTCCCATAGCTTTACAATATCACTGGCACAGGACAGTGTTTTCACTTGGCTATGACACTATTTTTTTTCCTTGATAGCTGCTTGTGAACAGCTTCAGAAATAAAATGCTTCGTGTCCTCACCACGCACAGTAGTGGGGAGGCAGTTCTGCTGTCATCCACAGCCACTTGAGGGTTATCTTTGTAGCCATCCGGTCCTTCCCCTCAGAGAAGGGGATGGCTGTAAATGAAGTTACCCACCTGGCATTATCAATAATGCATTGGTGCTCCTCATGGAGAATTACAGATGTTCAAGATGCGTTGCAAGGCTCAGATGCAGTGTGTTTGTCTCCAGAAAGAATTGATGTGGGGAACAGCCCTGTGTGTATAAGATGGACCTTTTTTGGTCCATTTTTGGCCTTTTTTGGCCCATTTCGCCCTCCTTGCGGTGCTTTGAAACTTGTACTGATATCATTGCATTTTATCAGTGGCTGGTGTGTGTTATGGTTACACACAGCTTCACTCATTCATGGCTGAGTTAACCTTTCCCTTTCAAAGCAGCCAGGACAATCATTATTTATTATGCATGGGCTGCTCTCCCCAGAGAGAAGTCATGTCCAGAGGGAGCACCAGTGCAGGAGTCGAGCAGCTCGTGCTTGGGCTGCCTCTGAATTTGTCAGAGGGCTCCTGTGCTGCTCTGCTCAGGTTAAGGACAAGCAGCCAGTTGGCATCTTTGGCACAAAGTGAGCATTTCCTAAAGCCAAACCTGCCCTCAACCACCCCTGGGGTGGAAATGCTTGGGGGTGAGAGTTGCTGTGCTTTCCCCATGCAGCTATGAGGGCACATTCCAGGAGCCTGCTGAATTATCCCTTCTCCCATGGACACTGCTCCTTGGCAGAGCAGGAGAGTCGAGCAGCTCCACTTCCAAATGAGATGGATGGAATTCTCAGTGGGATGGAATTATTTTTAGATATTGTATCATTGGGATTTCTTAGGCCAGTGTTTGATGCTTTTTGGCTGAGATGACAAAGCTGCCCTGACCTGTTCCTGGCTGTGTGTGTGGTTGTGCACCATCACTCCCTCCCCATCTCTTTTCCTCCCTGTTCCCCTAAACCTTTGTTCTGAGGTTTGCTTGAACCTTTACTGTGGTTCTGAGGGCAGCTTGTACTGAACTCTGTCTTGTGTAAACCTCAAACCTGTCTCTTGTCAAATTTCATCCTAGCTAGTTTATCCTACCAAGTATTTTGTACTTTTTCGATTAAGAACACAATCTCATCATTTCGGGTGGTTTGGGTAATAATTTGCATCTTTTTGTCGGAAGGTGTTTGTTTAAGCAGTGAAATTCCCACTTTTAAAGAAGTTCCATGATGGTTCTTAAAGCTCAGACACTCCATTACATTTAGGTGTAAGAACCAAACAAGGGTCTGTTCTGTGTTGAAATAAGTATTTTAGAGAAATACCCAGACAATAAGGAAAAGCAATAAAAGTGGTTTTGTCTTTTTAATGGTGCAAGCTGCTTTATAAACATTGGCAGGGGTTTTTTGCCTATAGGAGCAAAAGGAAATAAAACTTTCAGCGAGGTGGTATTGTTGCAGATAGAAGTTTATTTTTCATCACTGCATCTTTTTTTATATCTGCATTCAGTATTTAAAAGCATTTCCTTTGGCACATGGAAATCAAAAAACTCTGCTCAGTTCTGGCACATGTGAATTTTTCCTGCTGCTCCCAGGTTGTCCATCTGTAATCACTGGCCCTGCCTGAACTGCCAGCACAGAGCAGAGCAAATATTGCCAATGTTGTCAAGGCTTTTGAGGATGACCAATAAGCACACCCTTTGTTGGAATAATTTTTGTCTTCAAATATGTTCTTACCTTTTTTTTTTTTTT